>JAOTOM010005043.1:380000-472500 GCA_034440615.1 Ashinkailepas kermadecensis | reverse complement strand
CCCGTCGCACAGTACCAGGACCGTGCCCACGACTGGGGTCGCCCAACAGTACTGGGACCCGTCCCACAGTACCAGGACCGTGCCCACGGCTGGGGCCGCCAAACAGTACTGGGACCCGTCCCACGGTACCAGGACCGTGCCCACGGCTGGGGCCGCCCAACAGTACTGGGACCCGTCCGACAGTACCGGGACTGTGCTCACGGCTGGGGCGTAGCCAGAATTTGGTCCAGGGGCAAACATCTGAAGAGGGTCCCCTACCTATCGAACGCCCCCCCCCCCCCACACTTTTCCGAATCTCCTCGGATTTCGGCCACTTGATTTTCGAATGACCTATATATATATTAGGCAAGTTAAATACCTGGGAAAATAAAGCACTCCACGCTGACGTGGCTAATGCGAGACCTGCAATCAAGGTTCACAGCCCGGTAAAGACAAGAAAGAAGAACAAGCTATTTAGCTGCCGACAACAACCGAAAACAAAGGAGAAAACCTATTACGGAAAACAATACGGGCATAACTACATCTCCAAGAAAGGCATGAATAATAGCTTGCATACTCGTATATTATATACTCGCATACTCGTTTATTAGCTGGAGAAAATATACCAGTGCACATCTCCATGGACACAATTGCTTCTTTCTGTTATCCGCTACGTTCAGACATAGTTTAATAGGCAAGTGTTCGCGATAAGGGTGGGACTGACATTGTTGCGCCTTTTCAACACCGCCACACTTTCTCAAAATAGGGCGTGAATACCAGTGGGGAAAAATATGTTTAAGATTTTGGGACAGGGAAGGACTAGCAACATTCTTGACCAGCTTGCCCAACGCACAGCATCCTGGAAACCATTTTTTCTTTATTTGTGCTTAACCGGTGTCACCCGGGTCCAAAGCGAAGCAAATGGCACCGCTGGAGCGGCTGTCATCACAGCTATAGCTGGGAGGTCCGTTCCGCCATCGCTGGAGCGACCGTTGCTACTGCAGCAGCTGTGGTCAGGTCCCTGAGACAGCTATGGCCGCTTGGGCAGTCGCCACTGCCAGGACAGTTGTGACCGTTGGGTCGGCCGCCGCCGCTGAGGTAGCGGCGGCTGACCTTCCCAGCCCTTGGCAACATCTATGGCTCTTAACGGCCTAGCTCTTTGCTAGATTTGTTTCAATTTTACATCGGTTATATTTCTGCCCCTCAGGGCTGTCGTCTGGAGGCCCATAGGACTCACCAAGGGGCGGATGCCCCTTCACCCCTTGGGAACGCCACTGATTGTTTAACAGCCCGGGCCCCTACATGGGCTTAGAGGGCCTTGACATAGCACCGCGAACACTCCGCTTCGGTCCGGATCGTCTCCGTAGCTCGGGTGCCTCTTTATCGGCCTGAGGATCGCTGTCAGGTCTGAGCCCCTCTTCATCAGCGTGAGCCGAAGCCGACCCAGTGGCTTTGCACGTCCGGCTTGGGGCCTCATCCGTCGGTTTAGGGACCCTCTTTCACGGCCCAGGACACTCCGTCCGGCCAGAATCCCCTCTTCAAAAGATCGGGCCTCCTCTATCGGGCCTCCTGTGCGGTGTCGGCCCCCATCGGCCCCTCACACCGGCTCTGGGCCCTCTCCGACGGCCCGGGGTCCTCTGCATCGGCACAGGGCCCTCCTTAGCGATCCAAGGCCTCCTCTGCGAAGGCGGAGTCTCTGTTTCAACAGCTTGGGCCCCCTTCATCAGGTCAGGGGCCCTTGCACGGATTGAGCACCATCCGTCGGTCCAAGGGCCCTTTCTGACGGCCCGAGGTCCTCTCCGGCAACTAGGTACCCACTCCGTCCTCTGACGATCCAGGGCGTGTTCCGGAAAGCCGGATGCCCCTTCTCAAACGGTTGGTCCCTGTCCATCAGATCAGAGGCCCTGTCTTCGGCTTGGGCTCCGCCGACAGCACAGGGGCCCTGCATATTGGCGCCATCCCCACGGCCGGAGCCACTCTCATCGTGCCCAGAACGGCCCACCGCCGGACAAGTGACACGTCTCCATAAATCAGCGCGACGTTCACGCCGTTAGCCGGACGCTGACGAACTGCGGAGCGATAATTTAGCCGGGCCCGACAACGTCTGCCAGCCAACCGATAGCTAACGACGCCGACGAGAGACGGCCGGCGGGATGCCGCCATCGGTGCCGACGAACTACGGCCCGGGCAGTGGCAGAAGCGACGGCGACACGGCACCTGTCGGTCCGCGCCCATCACCGCGTTCACGCGCATTCTGAAGAGCCAAGTGATGCTGGCTGTAGCTGCTGGCGCCGCTCTGGTGCTGCCCGCAGGTGCTGGACTCGGCCGAGGCACTGGCGCTTGGTGTTGTCGATTGTGGTTGGTGAGGGTCCCTTCGTCATGGCAAATCCGCCGCGGGGCCACACTTTCGGCCGACGGTTGAGAACGGCCATGCATAATGCATGGCAGAGACTTCGGACGAAGGCGCATGCACGGCTCCATCGACTATCCCATCGTGCCGGTCCAGCGGCGACGAAGGAAACCCTACCGTGCCGGTCCAGTGGCTACAGAGGAAACCCTACCGTGATGGTCCAATGGCAACGGAGGAAACCTTACCGTGCCGGTCCAGTGGCGACGGAGGAAACCCTACCGTGCCGGTCCAATGACGACGGAGGAAACCCTACCGTGCCGGTCCAACGACGACGGTAATGGCCCGGCATAGTGGAGACGGTGGTGACATCACCGGTACAATGGGGATGGTGGTGACATCCACGGGACAGTGGAGACGGTGACAGTCACGGGCCAGTAAGCCCGACGACATCGCTGGGTCAGAGCGGACGGAGGTGAGGACGCCACACCGAGATGGTCCAGTGGGCACGGCACTGCAGCTCGGCTACCTCAAACGCAACCGTGGTTCGGTCTAGTGGGGTTTGCACTACAACTCGGCTACTTCAAACGCAACCGTGGTTCGGTCTAGTGGGGTTTGCACTACAACTCGGCTACTTCAAACGCAACCGTGGCTCGGTCTAGTGGGGTTTGCACTACAACTCGGCTACCTCAGACGCACGTGGTTAAGTCTAGTGGGGTTTCTACTGCAACTCGGCTACCCCAGACGCAACCGTGGCGCCTAGTGGTGTTTGCACTGCAGCTCGGCTACCTCAGACGCAGCCGTTGTCGGCAGCCAGCCCGACCACGGCAACCTCAGACGCAGCCGTTGTCGGCAGCCGTTGTCGGCAGCCGTTGTCGGCAGCCAGCCCGACCACGGCTACCTCAGACGCAGCCGTTGTCGGCAGCCAGCCCGACCACGCGCCGCCGGCCAATCACCGCCTTCACCGGACTAATGCACCACATCGACTGTCCACTTCCCACACACACACACCCACACGCCAGTCCAGTCAACATTGTATTCGCGGAGTGTTCGCATTGTATCCGTGAAAACATCGCAACATTAGATCAAATACGTGAGACATCGGGGTCCGCGATCATGCTGTAAAAGTTGCTGGGCCCACCCGTACCGAACAGTTCTCTCAGTTGGCCAATACTGCTCCATATTTCACCATAATGCTTTATTTCCACCGTCCCGAATACACATAAGCCAGGTGACATTCCGCTGAAACAACTCCTAACATAATAACGGTCCATGTCAACAGTCCACCATGGAGTTAGAATAGGTGCAAATATTGTAAATGGCTGCCGCGGGAAAAGCGAATACAGCAAGAGAGCGAATATTGCAAAAAGAAATGGCCAGCACGTCTTGCACGTGGTATTCGCATAACGGACATGTGGGACAGGTGGCACGTTCACACGTTCCACACAGGCTGAGGCCATGCACGGGGAACAATGAGGGATAGCTTCGGGCGACATGTACACCCCTCAGCCCAGACGGCGCCCAGTATGAAACGGCGGCGTGTTCTCAGATCGGCTAAAAACAGAACGGACGACTGCAGTTTGCAGGTGTTGCCATCACCGGGGCGCCGGCCGACAACACGTGGCACGCACCGGATATCTGCCCAAATTGGCGGCTGTTCCCGCAGTGATTGCGCCAAAGCCAGACAAGATCCGACCGTAAAACTCCACAAACACCCAGCCCACGACCCTGTGATGCCCACGGCACCGTTATATTTTCCCTGCGACAAGATTATCGAGGCCCGCAATCGGCCGTCTCCAACACCATGAAACGAGACATTTTCACGGCAGCACTCGGCGCACGTCGAACTTCCCAGACAATGTGTGGGGTCTTTCTTCGCCACCGCAGGGTCCAGGCGCCGGTAGCTCGATGTTGGTGCAGCATGAGGATGGTAATTCTCGCCGGTGCGAGGCCGGGCGCCGGTAGCTCGATGTTGGTGCAACATATGGATGGTAATTGCCGACAAAATTCGTGCCGCACACATCGACGCGTGGCTAAGATCACGCCCCGAGGCAAATACCGAGTGTTTTCTGGACATACACACCGGATACGTAGGCGGTGCAACCAGCTCAGCTGCAATTTTAATTAGTGAACCCGTTAACTACTGTAACCTTTCGCCAGCCTCCATGGCTAGAATTGCTGCCTGTTACATTTTGACGACAAGCGACAAATCGAACCTGCATGCTTAAAGCGCTTAAACATGCAGTGAGTGCAGCACTTGGTGGCTGCATTTTCAGCAGAACCAGTTCACCGTCACTACAGACGACTACCTGCTCTTGGAAGCTGGCATACTGCGATAGATGAGCTTTGCATAATTGAACAGCTTGGTTCAGATATTTTGCAATTAATCTGAACAGTGTGATGTCATCCGCAATGCTTTAAAATATTCCAATTTGCTGAATCCCCTGTGGGAAATCGGCATGAAAAAAATATCGGACACTCGTCGAGCAGCATTGTCTCTTTGATAGCCTCAGGAATTACATATTTTATGATACAAATACATGATAAGGTCAATGCATCTAGATATAGACTAGATAAGGACAATACCTGGCTCACAGCGCCTTGACGGGTCGGGTGCGCCCTCACGTGTGTAACTAGATGAGGACAATACCTGGCTCACAGCGCCTTGATGGGTCGGGTGCGCCCTCACGTGTGTAACTAGATGAGGACAATACCTGGCTCACAGCGCCTTGATGGGTCGGGTGCGCCCTCACGTGTGTAACTAGATGAGGACAATACCTGGCTCACAGCGCCTTGATGGGTCGGGTGCGCCCTCACGTGTGTAACTAGATGAGGCCAATACCTGGCTCACAGCGCCTTGATGGGTCGGGTGCGCCCTCACGTGTGTAACTAGATAAGGACAATACCTGGCTCACAGCGCCTTGATGGGTCGGGTGCGCCCTCACGTGTGTAACTAGATGAGGACAATACCTGGCTCACAGCGCCTTGATGGGTCGGGTGCGCCCTCACGTGTGTAACTAGATGAGGCCAATACCTGGCTCACAGCGCCTTGATGGGTCGGGTGCGCCCTCACGTGTGTAACTAGATGAGGCCAGTACGTGGCCCATAGCGCCCTGCTGCATAACTGAGCATGAATGTGGCGCTGTTAATAAAACACTTGCGGCACAATAACTGACAGCTTTAGCGAACAAATCCACACATTGCTAGCGAATAAATGCACCAAATCAGTGAACATATGTAAACAACATCACATTGGCGCTGCTTCGGACAAACCTCACTTTACCATGCTAAATCATGAGTTGTAATTATGGATGCAGTACAACAAATTGGCTTCGTGACCATATGAAGTCATTCGAAGGACAGGCAAACCAAGGTATTATATAATAGTTGACATTCGAAACGGGGAGGATAAAACTAAAACACGAATATAGCATTAAAAAAGCTGCACTGATAATGGCGCTGGAAAGGAGTAAATAACAAAGGAAGGTAAGCCTTGGATCTGTTTGATATTGTATGATTACTCTGAAAACTATATTTATCAGTAACTTTGAAAAATATCCCACTTTACTGAATGCCCTGTGCAAAACCGGCATACAAAATTACGCACCTTCGTCGCTGAGCCTTTTTCTTGATGCACTTATGAATTACAGATCATGTTGATTTTCTCTTTAAGTTATTTTGTTTGCATGATATACCTCAGACCTGGTGCAGCCCTGTTTTTCCTTGTTTAACCTTGACCCCATCTGGAACCATTGCCTGGGTGTGTCTTTGTTCACTGTCACACTGCCTGCCAAAGTGGGCTCCATCGCTGCCAACCAAAGGAAGCGAAACAAAAAGAACCGATGCGTAAGGGATTCCGCAGTGACCCACTGGTACTATATGTTATATAGGACATACAACATAAGTAGACCCACTCTGCTGATCTGGCCACCAGTCTTTACCGCCCATATTGTTGCGTGAATTAAAACAAAATATAAAGCCAACGTCGGACATTTTCTTCCGTCTCATAACGAGGTATTCAGAAGCTTCCTCCTGCCAAAGGCCACAGGATACATTTATCTTCTTCGGGACGCATTGGTGATTTTGGTGTATGGTTTAAAGACAAGATATAATATTTATGAAAAGTAGACTGCCTTTTTAGAATGAGGCACCAACATTACCGCAGTCGATGCCGAATCAAGTTGTCGTCCCTGTGTGACGACGACTTGAATGAGCGAACAATTGCGATTGTTCGGAGCCGAATATCGGGCAGCCTATAACGCGGTGGCTTCAGCGGAGGTTTGAGTGCCTCAACACATTTTACGAGCAATAAGCGAGCGACGAAGGGTACTGGGCGAGACGAAATATATGTACGCGAAAATCAGGCTTAGAACCTCAAGGATGTCAAACCAGTCCTGGCGACATATTTCACCTCAATTAGCGCATTATTATTAACTGGGAATTTAAGTAAACTAGATGGAAATAGCAAGCTTTCTTGGGATAGCAATGTCTTCTCAATAATTTCCACGATAACAACACACAAAATGGAATGAGTGATGCTATTTTGGAGACTTATGTTCAGTTAGGTGAACATAACTATTTTGATGTAATATTAATACTGTTTTGCCACCATGACAACCAGGACGTCATTAACTGTCATTAACTGTCCGTGCGTTTTCCTGCGACAGCTTCCAAGCCAATGCAAGATGTAATTTTCGCAACATAGTCACATGCAGCCGTTAATGATCAATCACTACCTATCGGTGACAGAACACGAAACACACGCGAAGCCATTTCCTGACGTCTGGTGGATTCTATATGTTGGCCAAAACAATGACACGCCAGAACTCTTCTACTAAGAACGAGAGCTTTGCATTAAGCACTGTCGGCACGTGGCGGTGGATACCTGTCGGCGGGAGCCAGCAGCCACGTCCTACGCCAGGGGAAAAGCCGGCGGATGTATGTGGCGGCGCACAGGGCTGGTTAACCCTTGACCCGGAAACAGGTCCGGAATGGCTGCATCTACTTCCGACCAATGAGCGCTCCGCAAGACAGACCTGCAGCACTGGCGGCAAATGTCGACGCTCCATCTCAATACATTGCCGGCTGACAAGCGACTCCCCGAAGGGCTAAGATATGGACGGCCGAACCGGCCATTCGGCCCCTGTGCGTCAGTGCAGCAGTGCGCTCCTGCTCTGCCTACGGCGGAGGGGGGGCGCCGACGGGTGACCACCACCAGGTCGGCCCCGGCGTCGACTGGTGACCTCGTCCGTCTGCCGGGTCACGTCGCCGCCGACGGCTCGCTTGTCACGTGACTTACTGCCGGACGGGCGTCACGGAATGCTCCGGTGGAGCCAGTGTTGTGCACGGCAGCCGCCACAGGGCGCCGCTGCCGCTCGACACGGACCTCGGCGCAGCTGTCCCGAATCACGGCGCCATCACACGCATAGCCAGGTGACAGGCCGGACCACAGCACATACTGCTGGCGGCACGAATAGCTTGGCAGCAAGGCTGGGCGTCCGGACACCTGAATATCCTGTATAGGCATAGGTGTGGTGGGAAACAGTATACCTACGCAGGATATTCAGGTGCCAGGACTATTGGCAGTCAGACCAATAGCTTGGCCTGACTGCCAAGCTATTTGTGACGACAATGGTACCATCCGCACAAATCAATAGATGAGAGGTCGGCACCGCTATGGAGGCCTCGCACACATCACAAGACAAGAGGCCGGACCACAGCACGTACCACACGCACACACCATCACACAATAGGTCAATATACGGCCCAAAGAGCCCTCACACGTGTGTGGCCTGCTGATGTCAATGCATGGCTTATAGCGCGCCTTGAATGGAGCCCGGTGCTTCCACGTGTAGCTAGACGACATGATAATACACCGCTGTGCGGCTTGATATAATTGCAGGGATGTCCATTAATTTGAAGAGCTGAAGGCGCATCAACGCCATAGATGCGTTGAGCACAAGGACCACAGGAACAGGTGCTGGATCACACATCACAGGGTTGCGGGGCAAGTAGATCAAACAACACCCAACTGCTCCGCTGCGGACGACCAGTCTCAAATGACCGAGCCGATACGGCGGTCGGAAAATAATTTCGCTCAAGAACTTACCCGGAATTAGTTGATACCAAGGTTGATGGAATCGGAAAGAGCTTAAAAGAAAACGACACAGAAACTGCCACAAATCGCACAATGGTATGCAAATCGAGCGATCTTGAATTGTCGGAGAGACAGATTGGCGAAAAGTGGAATGATGAACGCGAAATTATACATCTATTGAGTGACGAATTATCGCTTCAGATCGAAATTCAAAGATATTTCTCGACGTTTCGAGTATATTGTCTTCATCAGGGAAACAAGATATAGGCAGAGGCTGAATAAATTTTTAAGCACGCCTAAAAATCGTGATGACATTCACTTATTGTACATCCGACCCAAAGACCTCAGAATATAACGCAGCTGTTTACATAATCCATGTCAGATACATGGATAGAGATGCAACACATGGCGAAGAAAATAAAATACAAATAAGACCACAGCCCTTCTAGCTATGTTCAATATATTGGAACGGCAATTTTTCTTATCGGTTCAGCAGTAACGCTAGAAGTTTTTTTTTCAAAAGAAGAACGCAGCTCTTAGTGCCGCATCATAAGTAATGAACATCGAATTGTGCGCGAAAGGACACATTTGTCGAATTTACCGGTCACCGATGCTCGGCAGGTAAACGCAACGCAATTAATCTAATCGGGCGCGAAATGACATATTGGTTGAATTCGTGGTTCGCCAATGCTCGGCAGGTAAAAGTATATCGACACCTATAATTGTACGCGGACGGATATATTGTTCGAATTCACTGGTCGTCAATGCTCGGCAGGCAAAGAAATGGCAATTAATGACTATTTTGCAACTTCATTAACACTGTGTGGTGGTGGTTTGCTGCTTTAGAGCGCGCCAACTGTGGAGTCATTTTGGGTCTATTGATTCTATGTGTACTCTATGACCTCCATTAGGAGGGAAAGACATTTAATATGGTCATATAGGCCTAGATGGACCATTCTGACTCATTTGAAGGCATGCATGGGTCATTAGAAGGCAGGATTAAAACTGTCGAATGACGTAGTGGGAATAAAACCAACTTACAGAAACAAGTATGTGCAGCACAGCATACAATAACTTAACGACATGCGCGACCATTATTGTTGGGCGGGGGTTCAACGCCCGCGTCAATTTGCGAGGCATTATAGTAAATTATCGAGGAATTATAATGACTGTCGGTATTATAATGAACACGGGGGATGTGTTGTGCCATTTGAGGAGTGTGTTGCCCTGTCATTTTTCCCATGGTAACGAACGGCATTGTATCCGCATGTCACCCCAAATATGGCAAACATCACCCCAAACGGGATAAATATTACCACCTTAAATAGGACAAATATCACCACCCAAAACGCGACAAATATCACCAGCCCAAACAACAAATATCACCACCCCAAACAGAACATATATCACCACCCCGAACAGAACAAATATTACCACTCCAAATATGACAAATATCACCCCTCCAAACAGGACAAATGTCACCACACCAAACAGAGCAAATATCCCCGCCCCAAACAGGATAAACGTCATCACTTCAAAAAATGGATGCCGCGAATTTGCCACTATCATTAAGTATTCCCCTAAACAAGAAGTTTTACTTAAGAATTGTAATTGGCTTAAGCATCACATTGCGTTCTCCCCGCCCGACATGACACGCCATAACCACAGGCAACATATAAGCAAAGACATAGCCCCCGGCAATGTAGCAGGCGATCAAACCCTCCTCCAGCAGAGCTCACATTACTTCGACAGCGTCCGCGACAATTTTACACTTTCGGTACGTAATACCGCGCTGAAATGAACTCGTTCTAAAGCACTCAGAAGACTCAATGCAATGTTGCGGTGTCAGAGAAACAAAACAATTTCTCACGAATTGATAGGTCAGGTAATACGATACCAGCAGGCTGTTGACACCCGTTCTAAAATGTCAGTGCTAGACATTGACCCGAGCGATTCGGGCCGACGGGGGCCAGCGGGACAACTAGCGCCACCAGTGGTGTTGGTTGTCCCGCCATGTGCCATGCAGCACATGGTGTCCGTGAGTGGCCGCCGTATTGACACCGGGACATGGCCAGCAGCAAACACGGCTGGACGGGCCGCAGCAGGGGTCGTCACGGCTGGACGGGCCGCGACAGGGGTCGTCACGGCTGGACGGGCCGCGACAGAGGTCGACACGGCTGGACGGGCCACATCAGGGGTCGTCACGGCTGGACGGGCCACATCAGGGTCGTCACGGCTGGACGGGCCGCAGCAGGGGTCATCACGGCTAGACGGGCCACAGCAGGGGTCGTCACGGCTGGACGGGCCACATCAGGGGTCGTCACGGCTGGACGGGCCACATCAGGGGTCGTCACGGCTGGACGGGCCACATCAGGGGTCGTCACGGCTGGGCGGGCCACATCAGGGGTCGTCACGGCTGGACGGACCACAGCAGGGGTCGTCACGGCTGGACGGGCCACATCAGGGGTCGTCACGGCTGGACGGGCCACATCAGGGGTCGTCACGGCTGGACGGGCCACATCAGGGGTCGTCACGGCTGGACGGGCCACATCAGGGGTCGTCACGGCTGGACGGGCCACATCAGGGGTCGTCACGGCTGGACGGGCCACATCAGGGGTCGTCACGGCTGGGCGGGCCACATCAGGGGTCGTCACGGCTGGACGGGCCACATCAGGGGTCGTCACGGCTGGGCGGGCCACATCAGGGGTCGTCACGGCTGGACGGACCACAGCAGGGGTCGTCACGGCTGGACGGGCCACAGCAGGGGTCGTCACGGCTGGACGGGCCACATCAGGGGTCGTCACGGCTGGACGGGCCACATCAGGGGTCGTCACGGCTGGACGGGCCGCAGCAGGGTCGTCACGGCTGGACGGGCCGCGACAGGGGTCGTCACGGCTGGACGGGCCACATCAGGGGTCGTCACGGCTGGACGGGCCGCGACAGGGGTCGTCACGGCTGGACGGGCCGCGACAGGGGTCTACACGGCTGGACGGGCCGCAGCAGGGTCGTCACGGCTGGACGGGCCACATCAGGGGTCGTCACGGCTGGACGGGCCGCGACAGGGGTCGTCACGGCCGGACGGGCCACATCAGGGGTCGTCACGGCTGGACGGGCCACATCAGGGGTCGTCACGGCTGGACGGGCCGCAGCAGGGGTCGTCACGGCTGGACGGGCCGCGACAGAGGTCGTCACGGCTGGACGGGCCGCGTCAGAGGTCGTCACGGCTGGACGGGCCGCGACAGGGGTCGTCACGGCTGGACGGGCCGCGACAGGGGTCGTCACGGCTGGACGGGCCGCGACAGGGGTCGTCACGGCTGGACGGGCCGCAGCAGGGGTCGTCACGGCTGGACGGGCCGCGACAGGGGTCGTCACGGCTGGACGGGCCGCGACAGAGGTCGTCACGGCTGGACGGGCCGCGACAGGGGTCGTCACGGCTGGACGGGCCGCAGCAGGGTCGTCACGGCTGGACGGGCCGCGACAGGGGTCTACACGGCCGGACGGGCCACATCAGGGGTCGTCACGGCTGGACGGGCCACATCAGGGGTCGTCACGGCTGGACGGGCCGCAGCAGGGGTCGTCACGGCTGGACGGGCCACATCAGGGGTCGTCACGGCCGGACGGGCCGCAGCAGGGGTCGTCACGGCTGGACGGGCCACATCAGGGGTCGTCACGGCTGGACGGGCCACATCAGGGGTCGTCACGGCTGGACGGGCCACATCAGGGTCGTCACGGCTGGACGGGCCACATCAGGGGTCGTCACGGCTCGGCGGGCCACATCAGGGGTCGTCACGGCTGGACGGGCCGCAGCAGGGGTCGTCACGGCTGGACGGGCCACATCAGGGGTCGTCACGGCTGGACGGGCCACATCAGGGGTCGTCACGGCTGGACGGGCCACATCAGGGGTCGTCACGGCTGGACGGGCCACATCAGGGGTCGTCACGGCTGGACGGGCCGCAGCAGGGGTCGTCACGGCTGGACGGGCCGCGACAGGGGTCGTCACGGCTGGACGGGCCGCAGCAGGGGTCGTCACGGCTGGACGGGCCGCGACAGGGGTCGTCACGGCTGGACGGGCCACATCAGGGGTCGTCACGGCTGGACGGGCCGCGACAGGGGTCGTCACGGCTGGACGGGCCGCGACAGGGGGTCTACACGGCCGGACGGGCCACATCAGGGGTCGTCACGGCTGGACGGGCCGCGACAGGGGTCGTCACGGCTGGACGGGCCGCGACAGGGGTCTACACGGCCGGACGGGCCACATCAGGGGTCGTCACGGCTGGACGGGCCGCGACAGGGGTCGTCACGGCTGGACGGGCCGCGACAGGGGTCTACACGGCCGGACGGGCCACATCAGGGGTCGTCACGGCTGGACGGGCCGCGACAGGGGTCGTCACGGCTGGACGGGCCGCGACAGGGGTCGTCACGGCTGGACGGGCCGCAGCAGGGTCGTCACGGCTGGACGGGCCGCAGAAGGGGTCTACACGGCTGGACGGGCCACATCAGGGGTCGTCACGGCTGGACGGGCCGCGACAGGGGTCGTCACGGCTGGACGGGCCACATCAGGGGTCGTCACGGCTGGACGGGCCACATCAGGGGTCGTCACGGCTGGACGGGCCGCGACAGGGGTCGTCACGGCTGGACGGGCCACATCAGGGGTCGTCACGGCTGGACGGGCCGCGACAGGGGTCGTCACGGCTGGACGGGCCGCAGCAGGGTCGTCACGGCTGGACGGGCCGCGACAGGGGTCGTCACGGCTGGACGGGCCACATCAGGGGTCGTCACGGCTGGACGGGCCACATCAGGGGTCGTCACGGCTGGACGGGCCACATCAGGGGTCGTCACGGCTGGACGGGCCGCGACAGGGGTCGTCACGGCTGGACGGGCCGCGACAGGGGTCTACACGGCCGGACGGGCCACATCAGGGGTCGTCACGGCTGGACGGGCCGCGACAGGGGTCGTCACGGCTGGACGGGCCGCGACAGGGGTCTACACGGCCGGACGGGCCACATCAGGGGTCGTCACGGCTGGACGGGCCGCGACAGGGGTCGTCACGGCTGGACGGGCCGCGACAGGGGTCGTCACGGCTGGACGGTCCGCAGCAGGGTCGTCACGGCTGGACGGGCCGCGACAGGGGTCGTCACGGCTGGACGGGCCGCGACAGGGGTCTACACGGCCGGACGGGCCACATCAGGGGTCGTCACGGCTGGACGGGCCGCGACAGGGGTCGTCACGGCTGGACGGGCCGCGACAGGGGTCTACACGGCCGGACGGGCCACATCAGGGGTCGTCACGGCTGGACGGGCCGCGACAGGGGTCGTCACGGCTGGACGGGCCGCGACAGGGGTCGTCACGGCTGGACGGGCCGCGACAGGGGTCGTCACGGCTGGACGGGCCGCAGCAGGGTCGTCACGGCTGGACGGGCCGCGACAGGGGTCGTCACGGCTGGACGGGCCGCGACAGGGGTCTACACGGCCGGACGGGCCACATCAGGGGTCGTCACGGCTGGACGGGCCACATCAGGGGTCGTCACGGCTGGACGGGCCGCAGCAGGGGTCGTCACGGCTGGACGGGCCACATCAGGGGTCGTCACGGCCGGACGGGCCGCAGCAGGGGTCGTCACGGCCGGACGGGCCGCAGCAGGGGTCGTCACGGCTGGACGGGCCACATCAGGGGTCGTCACGGCTGGACGGGCCACATCAGGGGTCGTCACGGCTGGACGGGCCACATCAGGGTCGTCACGGCTGGACGGGCCGCGACAGAGGTCGACACGGCTGGACGGGCCACATCAGGGGTCGTCACGGCTGGACGGGCCGCAGCAGGGGTCGACACGGCTGGACGGGCCGCGACAGAGGTCGTCACGGCTGGACGGGCCGCAGCAGGGGTCGTCACGGCTGGACGGGCCGCGACAGAGGTCTACACGGCCGGACGGGCCACATCAGGGGTCGACACGGCCACCGCTGCCGCCGATTACGCAGCAGAGGTCGTGACCGCCAGTCACCGGCTCACGTTCAAATGACGTTTCGTTGTAA
This sequence comes from Ashinkailepas kermadecensis, assembly GCA_034440615.1. Taxonomy (NCBI): domain Eukaryota; kingdom Metazoa; phylum Arthropoda; class Thecostraca; family Neolepadidae; genus Ashinkailepas; species Ashinkailepas kermadecensis. The sequence continues at coordinate 458,051 of JAOTOM010005043.1, read as the reverse complement.
CTCGAATAGTTGGACAATAAATGTCCGGCCATGCCGCCGTCTGCACCGACGCGACGGTCGGTTCTCTTCAGATGTACTACAGCGCTAAGTCGAGCCGCCGACGATACGGCGCCAATACTGACCACCAACACCAATGTCGCGGGCCAAGTGCTCCACATTTGTCACCCGGCCGGTTGGAGACACATGCCAGCAGCGGCATCGCAGCATCAAAACGGGACAGAGCTGCACTGGCGCACCCGGTACGCCCTCTTTTCATCGACAACAGCGCGGAAAATAAAATTGGATCGCACACCCGATAATATTTCCGGGGAGCGGCGCCGCCGGCTGGAGAGATCCGGACGTGTAACAGCCGCCGGCCGACAGTTGCCGCGCTCACATTTCGCCGGCCGCCGGCACCATCCCGGCCAGAACGAGCGAAAACACCCGCCACCAGCTCTGCACTAGCCCAGTTTACTGTCGACAGCCGGCCGTCAGGCCCTGTATTCAGCGGGCCGTCCATTCTGCATGACAATGCTCACCATTGAGCCGCCACACGCGGCCGGCCACATTGTCGGCCGCCGCCGCTGTCGCGCTGTGCCACGCTGTTGGAACATCGCAGCGACACTTGGCTGGCTGTTCGGCCGCTACTCAGCCGCGGCTCCGTGGTTGCTATGGCGGCCGCTTCGAGCTGGGCAGCGCCTCAGAATAATGTCATTGCCAGAGTACTGGAGACGACCCCCATCAGGGGTCGGGGATGGCCGAGTGGTTAAAGTGTTGAGCTCTGGATACGAAGGCCCTGGGTTCAACACTCGCACCGCTCGGGACATTTCCCAATCACGCGGCCCACCGGCGAAACAGTGTGGGCGGCGCCATTAGCCGTGATCGTGCATAAAATGCGTCGTGAACCACCCAATAAATAAATAACAACAACCACTATCAACTGAGCGCTCAGATAGGAGGTCAGTAATGCATACCGTCTTACTGGAGTAACTATATTTTGCTCGAACAGATAAAAAATTATAAGCCACTAATACGTGGACGACGTCATCACTTATATCGCATAACTCTGATGAAAAACAATTCAGCATCTCTAAATACACCAAAATAACACTCAATGAGAGTTTGAGTATTAGGGCCATAAATGTTGAGTCTCATCGCATTATAACACCCTGAGTTATATCACCTAGGCATGCAAGAATATACGGTCTGGGTAAAGATTTCGTGGCAATACAACTATTCAAAGACATCGGATTATGTTCAGTTCGGGATCTAGCAGAGATTCAGTCACCAATCACTTATCTGAATTCACCTGCATCTATATGGGCTATCCTGATCTTAATACATTGTTCAGACAGAATGTGGACAGCGCCAAGGTCATGAGCAAGATGATAAATAAAATCAAAATAAAACGAGAACAATCGTACAAAGTAAACCATCCCAACCAGTGACGTCAACAAGAGAGGCCAAATAGTATAATATCGTCACTGGCTATGACGTTCATAACATCATGAGAAGACATAGTCCTTTTTTACAACCAAGGGAAGAACCAAGAAGCATGCTTTTAATGTTTCAGCACACTCTGTTTTTGGAAGCCCCAATGTGCACGCGCTGCTTTGCGCTGTAACAGCGCTGTGTACGCGCTGTTGTACCACTGAGGGGTCCTGTTGGAGCGCTGTTATGAAGCTATTGTAGCGTTGTGCAGGCGGTGTTGTAACTCTGTTGCCACGCTGCTGTAGCAATGCCATGACGCTGTTGTAGCGCTGTGCACGTGCTGTTGAGGCCACTGGCGGATCTAGCCCACCGGTTTGGGGGGGGCAACTTTCGGTTTTCGGCGTCGGCGTCAGCCCCCCCCCCCCTCCCCCAGTGGCGTACTTAGGAATTGCATCAGAGGAGGGGTCGAAGGGATTTGGAGGGTGCCCATTCTCCCACTATTTTTGGTTAAAAGCATCGGATTTCTACCACTATTTGTCAAATGGACCCATTTTTTACAATAATAATTAATGACAACATAATTTCCTGTGTAGGGGCCCCAGATTACCTCCACCGCTTCTAAGTTACGGGATTTTTGTTCTTGTTTACCAAAACGTCCATGTTCACGTTCAACGTCTTGTACCACGTCAACGTTCGTGCACGTGTACACACTGGCAGATCCGATTTTGTCAACTCTTGCTGTACGTGTAAGAGAGTTAGTTTTTGAGCGTCTTGATCCCATAAATTCAGCCCCAACCCCCTCCGTTCATGGCGCGACAAGTCTCAGGCACCTAGACGGCGTCCGCCTGTCTGCTGTCGACGTAAGCAGCCACCGCCCCAACGAGGCCGATCATTGGACCTTGTACCTTCCCCTCCCCTCTCCGGCCGCCAGGCGCCAGAGACGTGACCTCAATCCCGTGCAGCAGACGGCTGTATCTTGACCTCTATCCGACCGGCGCGTACCGCCGCCGTCGTTAATGCTAGTTGTAACAGAGTTCATATAAAATCATACGTTTGGCTGTGCCGTAACCGTAATTGGTATAATTCCGTAAGCCTTCCGATGGTAAAAGTGTACCGTAATTGTAACTGTAAAGAATGTGTCAGAATGTACTATGCTACCATATTGGCTTCCAAACAATTATAAAAAGTACCTTTAAAATTGGAGATTCTTTCATCCAGACGATATTTTTTAACCTCTGCAAAGGTTACTGCATTTTCATTCAGTTTACTTCTGTTGGTTTCGGGGGCCAAAAGACACTATGACCCCCCCTTTTAAGCGCTTCGGGGGAGCCATGGCCGGAATGGCCCCTCCCTGGATCCGCTAGTGAATGTAGCCTGTCTCTTCATCTTAGCAACCCCAACACCAACATACGAAACATGCTGCTCAACTGGGCTCAACTGGTCACTCGCACAAAACATCCTGTTCCAATTCCGCTTTCGAAATCTTGCTCACTGGGTCCGCTTGCCAGTTACTGGCTAAACAAACTTCATGAACCTATCTGACGAAGGAATAATGAAACTGCTGATTTCGTCATCTCTTGCTGTAAGCAGAACTTCAACAGCATAGAACCCTCGATGCGTCAGAATCTACTATGCTACCATATTGGGCTTCCAAACAATCATAATAAAATACCTTTAAAATTGGAGATTATTTCACCCGGAAAGCTATTTTTTAACCTCAGCAAAGGTTACTGCATTTTAATTTAGTTTACTTTTATTGGTTTGGGGGGGGGCAAAAGACACTATGGCCCCCCTTTGAAGCGCTTGGGGGGGGGGCCATGGCCGGAATGCCCCCCCCCCCCTGGATCCGCCAGTGGTTGAGGCAGTGCCGCAGCTCAGGGCGGGAGTCGTCGGCCGGCTGCTGGCAGCCTATTGGGAACAAAACCCCTCCAGTCTTCCGCCGAATTTACCGACTCCGAGATAAAGTCGGCTCGCCCACCAGCGAGCACCTCTGACTAAGCTGTTCGCTCACACGCAGCTCTGGCAATTGGCAGTGATGCAATCGAGGCACGTTCTTCTGATGTGAACCTTCAGAGCTAAATTTGGCTGGGCGGAAACTGCTGAGAATTGAAATATAACTTGGAGAGTATCTAACGCCCCCGCTACCACGTAACTGTCACTTTACGCCAAAGTATATTACACGGAAGCAACTGATCTCAAAAGGAAATAGCGAGCCTAATTCCTGTCCTTTGACGTTGACAATACAACATGCGGTCTAGATTCCCTACAAGCTTACAACTAGTGTAGTTACAACTACAATAAGTGGCAAATGAAAGGACCGAAAGCCCGATCAGGACCGGTGTGCCTTTTGACCGACCTTGGAATATATGCCAGCCCTTCAACCGGTCTGTTATTATTTTTTTTGTTTAATCAGTACACACTTTGTAAAAAGCAATGATGATAATCACCATGCATCTTGCGAGGCGCATTTGGACATTCCAGCGGGCAAGTTTGTCATATACATTTAACGATTTGATGATAAATCCTTACGTAGCTCAAACATTTTTGGCATATTAATTGCTGAAAACAACAGATTGTCAGTGATAGTGGTTGGTAGTTCAAACATGCGCATTTTACAAACACGCTCAAATATGCATCTCTCAAAAGTAAGACTTGCAGCTGCAATAAACCCAAAAATGTCAGTTAGTTTCACCAGACATTGAACAGCAGAATATGGCTGGGACCAGGCTATAATTCAAATACAATGTGCATGGTATCAGGCTTGCATTGTAGCACATGGTATTAATGATCCGTTCGCCTGACTGCCTCTGGCGTGGTGCGGCATGGGGCCGCTCTGGCACGCGGCGGCGGCGGTCCGTGTCAGTCGCTCAGTGTCTGGGGGCACTGCCGCCGTATCCGGCCGTGCCGGCACGCCGTTGGCCGCGGCCGGAGGACAGCTCGCATGACAAACCGCCCATCGATTGAGAGCGATTAAGAAAATAAGACTGCCAGCAGTGGCGGAGCCATGATTTTCCTACGGGAGGGGGGGCGACCGCAAACAAACGCGACGAAATACAGAAAGCTTCCGGCGTGCGAGGCACGCCGAAAATTCATGGTTTTGCGTGGTGAAAATCTCCATATTTATCATTTGATCTAGTGTATTTTTGGATGCTAGGAGAGGCCTCGGCTGCGCCCCTGACTGCCAGTCTCACCAAGTCGGCCTGCGGTGTGGGCAGACGCCCATCGAGTGGCGATCTCCGACAGGTGAACGGTGCGACGCCGATGCCGCACATCACAGTGCAATTGCTCCGAAAGTCGGCCAAAGTTGCATGCCTGTGAATGGTGCGTGGCGCCGCCTGGCACCATCCAGTCTCCGTCTGCACCAAAGGAACGCGGCGGGTAGTCACTGCGCACTGACAATGCCGCGCTAGGACGGAGGCATTGCGAGGAAATCCACGCGGTCGGCTAACCTTCACCAGCCTCTGGTCCATACTACATGGGCAAACAAAGTTAGGATGAAAGGAAATATATTCTGTTATATCGCTGATTAGATCTGCAGGTTGTTTGTCAGCATATGGACACTGATGTATGCAAGTGCAAGCAATCATACGCAAGCGTATGCAAGCGTTAGCATATGGACTGATTTCCTCAGAGATATGCCATCTCACAACTTATTGCTGGTGCCCAGACAAATTAGCCATGCATCGGTTTTCTTCCATCCACGCCCCGAGCGTAACGACGATTGGACTGTCACCCACCGACCGCTCCCGTGTCGTCCGTATATTCGACCGATCTGAACGTCGACAGGAGTCAGTATCAGATGGTGTCAGTGTCAGCTAGTGCCGGTGCCGGTATGTAAGTATTAGCTGGTGCCGATGTCAGGATCAGCTGGTGCCGGTGTAAGTGTGGACTGGTAGAAGTGTGGGCTGATGCCGGTGTGGGATGGTACTGTTATCAGCTGGTGGCGGTGCTGGTATCGGTTTGTGCCGGTGTCAGTATGGACTGGTGCTGGTGTGGGTTGGTGCCGATGTCAGTGTCGGCTGGTGCCAATGTCAGTGTGGTCTGGTGCCGGTGTCAGTGTGGACCGGTGCCGGTGTTAGTGTGAGCTGATACCGGTGTCGGTGTCGGCTGGTGCCGGTATCGGCGGGACGGCCGCTATTGTTGACGGCCGGGGAGCGGCGCCAGCCGATATTGGTCGGCGGTGGCGATCATGACAGGGCCGGCCGGCTCCATGATGACCTGTGTCGCCCACTCGCCAGTCGATATCGGCCACGGCCAGCACGGCCGATCACGACCGGCCACGGTGGCGTGCCGCGATCGGTGGCCACCCCGCCGGCGCACGACACTCTCACAGTTGCGTCAAACTGCAAGACGCCGCCAGCTCGGTCGAGGCTGGGTCCACCCCAGCCAGCGGTGCATCCAGTCGCTCGGCTTGGCTTGGTGGCCGGATAAACTACGGTGAAATACAAAGTGAGAACACCAAATTGGAAATGATAAACTATATTTTCGAACAATGTTCCAATGCGGAGACATCTCCGTGTCCTGGACACTGAGCCACGGGCTCCCGCGTGGAAGCTGAGTGGCAGAGCACCCATGTGCGACGCAGAATGGCAGAAGAAAACACTAAAGACCGGCTACGTCCTGCATGGAGTCTGATAAAATGAAGTGACGAAGATCGGCCTCAAAATGACTTTTTGTGCAGCTCATGCAGGTTTTAAAACAAAATAAACCAGCATATTCCCACTATTGCAGAACGCCTAAAAGGGCGCAGGACGCTGTATGACCAACGCAGTCGATGTGCCCTTAAGCCCAAATAACCAAAAGGGCGCAGGACAGGCGAGGACATGTGCAAAAAACGTAGTGCCCTCGAATCTCCGTAAATATCGTCATAGCCACATTGCCTTCAGTGTTGTACAATCTTCAACCTTCAACCATGTATACAGGGCTGAAGTCGTGCTTTGGATGCGATCCATTCACCGTAGTAATACGATTGTACAATTGTAATACAGTTAGTTAGTTAGTTATTTGGGTGTAAAGGGCGCATCGACTGCAACGTTCATATAGCGCTCAATTGTAATACAGTTTAGTGATTCAATTGCACTACTAAATGCAACAACAAAAAGCACCACCCATCCCCGAGATTGAACCTGAGACCCGGACTGAGAATCAAGCGTGTGACCTCCTGCCACCCGGGACGAACGGCTGGAGTCGGCTGCGATGCCAAGCGTACGGTAAGCTGCTCGAGTGTGGTAAGCTGTTCTCAGTCTTCAAACAAACACTGAGAGTACCTCAGGGAAACCAATGTGATGGAAGTTAGTAAAGCTCAAACTGAAAAGAGAAAATATGTCTCTGAGTGAGAAAATTAGAACTGGAAATGCTGTATTACAACGTAAAACGGTACAAAATGTTGCACGTGAGCGAAAATTCTGCCCTCCACCTCTTTCTGTGATTAATGATGACAAGCAACTTCATGAGAAATATTGGGACAAAAATTGGTAAGAATATACAATGAACGAGCAAATTTATCCATGACTTCAGCAATTAGGACGCGAAACGCTGCGACAAGAGTTATCAATCAGGGCTTGAAAAGCTTGACGGTGGGGCCGGGTCGGGTCACTGCACAAAATGAAACAGCCTTACATGGTTCCCATTGTATCACCGCGTACGCTTCCTGACTGGCTCCTGGATCCTGAACTGCTTCCAGGAGCCCTTGAGTTTTTTTCTGAGTACCCTGAAGATTCTAAAAGCGCCAGATGACCGTGTATGGATCCCAGCCGGCTTAGCAAATATAAATGGTACCAGCGTTCTAACTGTCCTACCGGGTCCTTGGGGTGAGAAGTCTCCAATTTACTATTTGGAGACACTCAGGGAGGCCGAAATCCTTCGGCGATTTTGAACGACAGATTGGCCGTCTCTCAGCCAATGAAGTCATCATTACGGCACCTCATCGAAGTTTCCAAAAGGATATGATGGTCTGAAGCAGCCCCTAAAAGCCGTCTTCAGGTTCTTGACATCGGTGGGAGCTCCGACCATACTAGAGGAGTATTGGTGACGACAAATGTCCAACATTGGGAGGGAAGGGCAGCAGGGATCACTTGACCCTCAGTGACCTTTTCAAGCTCACCATATATCTCGTGGATTTACTTATATCCAGTCGAGCCTCCATTGCATCGAACACTCATTGGGGGACCTACTTACGAATATTAACTGGTGAAGCCACTGCACAGAACGTTGGAAGAGGGGAGCTGTCCTCCCTGTTCCATAGCCATGCATCACTGCAACCGTTCCCGGCGACCGAGCTTCCTGTTGCACATGTGGAGGATTGCCAACCAATTGGTGTTGAACATCACGCCGGCAGATACAAATTGAAAGAACGATGGTTGCGTGTATGTAAGCATACATGATGTCTGCAAGTCTGCTGTATGTATGTAAAATCATGTAAAGTGGGAAAGCTGGCATTGCCGCCATAAGGTTTCGTTTTGTAGCTGAAATTAATACATCAGCGAACCATAATATACAAATGTGCTGAGTAAATACATGCCGACACCGCTAATCATGATCGATTTGATAGAACTTCTCCTCTGAGTACGCCGTCTCTTCACGGATAACTATCGCTGCACGTCCAGGGCATGCACGGTTTCACCATAGCTCCCAGGATACATTTAATCGAAACCACTCGCTAACAGGCCATCATGTTGACAGCGATACCGACTACGGGAAACAGCAAGTGATGCTATTGCTCTGGTGCCAGGCCGGAGGCCCCGCCACTGCAGACACCGTCGTCAGGTCAGCTATTACAGGATAAGGTTGCCAGATACACAGAGAGATGTCAGACACCGTCGTCAGGTCAGCTATTACAGGATAAGGTTGCCAGATACACAGAGAGATCTCAGACACCGTCGTCAGGTCAGCTATTACAGGATAAGTTTGCCAGATACACAGAGAGATGTCAGACACCGTCGTCAGGTCAGCCATTACAGGAAAAGGTTGCCAGATACACAGAGAGATGTCAGACACCGTCGTCAGGTCAGTTATTACAGGATAAGGTTGCCAGATACAAAGATAGATGTCAGACACCGTCATCAGGTCAGCTATTACAGGATAAGGTTGCCAGATACACAGATAGATGTCAGACACCGTCATCAGGTCAGCCATTACAGGATAAGGTTGCCAGACACGAAGAGAGCCGTCAGCCACTGCCGTCAGGTCAGCTCCTAAATGGTACGGTTGCCAGATACTCAGAGAGCTGCCAGTCATCATCGTCAGGTCAGCTTTTGTAGGATATGGTTGCCAAATACCCAGAGAACTGTCAACCATCGTCGGCAGGTCAGCTGCCACAGGATACGGGTTTCCTGGTACCCAGAGAGCGCACAGGGCGTCAACTGGTGGAAAATGGTAGCGCTATTTTACTCTAAATTTAAACATCAAAATTAAATTTAAATTGAGAGAGGGAACATAGGAGCAGTTTTGCTAGACATCGTTCCCTTTCGGGGGAGATCATCACATTGCTCCACCTGTGGATACACCACTGAACCTTGACGTCCCGCGGCTCTGGAGCTCCTAGCGACGAACTAACTTGCAACCAAAATACGACGTACACATCCCATCCACCGCTCTTTTCCACCGACCGGGCCACCGAACAGGCCGTATTGATTGCGCGGTGATGATCCAGCAATCGTAGACAAAGACCGGGGCCATCGCGGAACGTGAGCAAACAAACACAGGTCTGGCGCGACCGACCGGCTCAGTCGGAGCCATGTGCAGCGACTGTTGGCCACTGCAACATTGTGCAGCCTTCTGCTGAACATCGTCACGCTGGCTCGGAACCGCAGCGCACGCACATCATCGGCAACTGACGAGGCGCGCCTCAGACGGCCGGCTGACGTCGACAGACGGCCGGCTGACGTCAACAGACGGCCGGCTGACGTCGACAGACGGCCGGATGACGTCAACAGACGGTCGGTTGACGTCGACAGAGGGCCGGCTGGCGTCAACAAACGACCGGCTGACGTCAACAGACGGCCGGCTGATGTCAACAGACGGCCGGCTGACGTCGGCAGACGGCCGGCTGACGTCGGGAGACGGCCTGCTGACGTCGACAGACGGCCGGCTGACGTCAACAGGCGCCCTGCTGACGTCGACAGACGACTGGCTGACGTCGGCAGACGGCCGGATGACGTCAACAGACGGCCTGATGACGTCGACAGACGACCGGCTGACGTCGACAGACGACCGGCTGACGTCAACAGACGGCCGGCTGACGTCAACAGACGGCCGGATGACGTCGACAGACGACCGGATGACGTCGACAGACGACCGGATGACGTCGGCAGACGGCCGGCTGACGTCAACAGGCGCCCTGCTAACGTCGACAGACGACCGGCTGACGTCGACAGACGGCCGGCTGACGTCAACAGACGGCCGGCTGACGTCAACAGACGGCCGGATGACGTCAACAGACGGCCGGATGACGTCGACAGACGACCGGATGACGTCGGCAGACGGCCGGCTGACGTCAACAGGCGCCCTGCTAACGTCGACAGACGACCGGCTGACGTCGACAGACGACCGGCTGACGTCGACAGACGACCGGCTGACGTCAACGGACGGCCGGATGACATCAACAGACGGCCGGCTGGCAGCACATAGTGTGGCGACAGAACGTCACAGACGGGTGACCGATACATAACAGGAGCGGCGCACATCTGGAGCAGGAGCCCCCCGGCCGGGGATCGGGGGGGGGCGCAGCCGCACACATTGCAGTGGAGCACAGCCGTGAGGCCCAGGATCAGCCGTTCACGGTACCTCCAGAGGTCCAGACAGTTTCGGACTTTGATGGCCTCTCGGCTCTCCTGGCAGATGGATTATCGGAGCTTCCAGGCGCACCATCTGCCACCGGGCAGGCAGTTTATATAACAGAGATGCTTTATGGAGGATCGGGACGTAGCCGTCGCAGCTGCAAATACATAGGATGGAGTGAAGAAAGATGAGTGGGGTCGTCATACGAGAATCAATATACCTCATCGAACAAAAATTACACGATCTCGTGGGATGAAGTGCCTTTGGTTATCTGCATTACGCTGCAAGACCGTGCACCATCGCCAACCTCTCAGACAGATTCGTTGCGGATGAACTCGGTGATCTCGCCAGTTGTGGGATTCGAACCCACAATTTTACTATCAATCAAGAGTCGAACGCCTTACCAACTGAGCTGACGCGAGAACACGACGTGGTGGAATGGTGGCAGTGCACGCCGGATGTTGGCTCGGCCTTCAAAGTAGCCCGTGATACCACGAACATCAAGATAATACATGCAAAGGCGCAGCCGTGATACCAAAGCGAGTATAAGACGCCACCAGTGATGCCAGACCAGCGATGGCAAGAGACCGGCTGTGGAGCTCTTCCGCTGTAGGAACATAGGGCACCATATGGCGACAGGGAAATTGTGGACCGATCGAAACTACGCTCCCTTGGCAGACTGTGAAGACATGAACCTAATTGCGTCCAATTTCCGCGAAAGTGCACGAAGTTCAGAAACAGGTGAAACGCTTTTCGATAATTAGGGACAGTGCATTCAAATTTGAGATGCGTTCTCCAGATTCAGCAGAGGAGTTCGAATGGGGAAATAGTGCCTCTGATGTCAGCATACGTGCCTTGAAAAACAATCTGATTCTGACGAAATTGGCTGTAATCTTGCCGGAATCGGGTTCATGCGCTGCATATGGCGCACTTATCTCATATTTAAATACACCGTACCGAATCGTTGAATTAACATTGGTGCTTACGCTGTGTCACGGTCCTTTTTCCTCAGAGCTCTTCCGCTCAGCTTATGTCACACATGACCGTTCAGTGCGACACTCCTCATCGGAATGATGTCAGCTGCCCGGCCTTGGGGCGCGTAGGTCACGCATCATGACGACATAACCACGTGACCGGCGACTGGCTGGCTGGTCCTGCGTTGGTGCCGGCCAGATCGGCAACGACTTAAGTTTCACCATAGACCGGAACTTTGAATAAAAGATGCGCGCACTTCAACCAAAATATGTGGTGGAAGCTGCTAAAGACCGAAATTAAAAGGCGAGGTCTGCTTCTAGCTCAAATAATTATGACTCGAAATGCTGCAACAACAAAAAAGTTATAAATGTGTCGAAGGCGTTGCGGTCGGGCCTGGTCGCTAAGGTGAACTTTGTCGTACCTACACGGAAGTAGACTCGCTCGGGATTCAACCTCACTAGGAAGCATCATTCCTGGCTGCGTTGTTTCAGTTAAGGTAGCTAATTTGGCAGGCTTCAATAAACTGTTCGATGTGTCTCTTCTTCCTTTGCGGTGCCAACATCATGGCTAACGAGAACACCAAATGGTTTCACCGCAAACGATGCATACTATATACTTCTCATTTGTGGGTAAATCTCCCGTTGACCTCTCCGTACACTGTCCAGCATTACGAAAAACCAGTCGTAGAAGACCCATCTTCTTTACGGTGTCATGAGGTAGTACTAAAAATAGAAAAAATGACGAAAAGCACAACGAACCCCCTAGGCTACCAACAACCCGAAAACATGAACATCTGTTTCTAATTCGGTTTCCAAATGCAATGACTTGGTTTTGGACAGTAGCAAACATATGTAGCTAGACATTATTTACTTCGTTCACTTTTCTTGCCATGTGTAGATTAGGTGAATAACAATGATCATTGAATCGATCGCGTCTGACAAATACACACACCACAGTGTGGGTATTTACAACATTTCGCTCAGTTTGTCTGAGCAAACAAAACGAGCGATTTTTATTGCTGTCTCAAAACTTTAATTAGGATCAAGATTACTGATCTAAGGTCGTCAATTTCTGAGAATTTATTACTCGATTGAGTGGAGAAAATCAAGTTTGTGGTGATTTTTCACAGGATGGCTCACTGGTGACAGGACAGCTCCCAGGGGCAGCCGCCTGCTGACATAACAGTTCTCAGGGGCAGCTCGCGGAGGGTCGGCCCACGACAGCGGCTCAGAGAACAGCCCCACAGGCGTCCGACAATCCAGCGGATCCATCCACCCAGCAGCCGTTGTCGGAGCCACTGCAGGTGCCGATCAGCCAACGAAGGGCCGCCGCCGGTCCGATGACAACACACAATTCGTCCAGCACACAAAATTCGTCCATTGAAGTGCACGCCACCCAGCCACGTAATGGCTGGGATGTATATATTGGGGCGTCCCGCAGCACGACACGACCAGGTGCGGCGGTGTCGCTACAATTCCACAGGCGGCCCCACAACGGCAGCCCAACACGGACGTGTATTATAACCTCCACAGGTCATAACCGCCACAGTTCATAACCTCCACAAATTCAACATACCCGAAGCGGTCGTAACCTCCACAGGTCATAACCTCCGCAATTCACAACCTACACAACTCTGATGTCATCATAATCTCCACAGCTTACAGCCTCCACAACTCCGAAGCGGTCATAGCCTCCACAGGTCACGACCTCCACAACTCCAAAGCGGTCATAACCTCCTTCATTCCATATTCGTTGCGATAATACCTAGGCCGTGCTGCTACCTAGCGATAGCTAGCTGAAGTGATGCTTCTAGGAAATTATGGAGTTCATGAAGCTGTGTAGGTTGTGATCTATGGAGGTTGTGAGCGGTGGAGGTTATGACTGCTTCGGAGTTGTGGAGGTTGTGACTTGAGGAGGTTATGACCGCTTCGTAGTTGTGGAGGTTGTGACCTGTGGGTGTTATGACGGCTCCGGTGTTGTGGAGGTTGTGAGCTGTGGAGTTTATGACCTGTGGAGGTTACGACCGCTTTGGATATGTTGAATTCGTGGAGGTTATGAACTGTGGAGGTTATGTGACCTGTGGAGGTTATGATACGCTGTCGCCCAACACGAGCCGGCGCTATCGGCTAACAGCCGGCTACTGAGTCGGCCGTTAGCCGATAGCCGGCCGGTCGGCAGCCGCGCCTCGCTCCCTGTCGGCTCCGGCTGACCAGGTGGTCCCTCAGACAGCCCGGGGGTCATGTAGCCGTGTAGCCGGCTAGTCGGCAGCCGAGCCTCGCTCAATGGCTCGGCTCCGGCTGACAGAGTGGTCCCTCAGGCAACCCGGGCGTCGGCGCGGCTACATTACCCCATCGGTCGGTCGCACGTGCAGCCGGCGGAAGCAGGACAGCCACCCTGGGGCGTGGCGCGGCTTTTAGCGGCGGTTCGCCGGTGCATGTTTGACCGGCAAAGGTCGCCCCACTCAACTGGAGGCCTATCGCTCAGGGCGGTGCTTCAGCAGCAGTCGAACGTTCTCGGCTGGCCACTGACGCCGGGTGCTGCATGCCAGATGACACTGCACTGCCGGCGGCCATAGGAAGCCGAGACCATGGCGGATGACACTGCACTGCCGGCGGCCATAGGAAACCGAGACCATGGCGGATGACACTGCATTGCCGGCGGCCATAGGAAGCCGAGACCATGGCGGATGACACTGCACTGCCGGCGGCCATAGGAAACCGAGACCATGGCGGATGACACTGCACTGCCGGGGGCCATAGGAAGCCGAGACCATGGCGGATGACACTGCACTGCCGGCGGCCATAGGAAACCGAGACCATGGCGGATGACACTGCACTGCCGGCGGCCATAGGAAGCCGAGACCATGGCGGATGACACTGCACTGCCGGCGGCCATAGGAAGCCGAGACCATGGCGGATGACACTGCACTGCCGGCGGCCATAGGAAGCCGAGACCATGGCGGATGACACTGCACTGCCGGCGGCCATAGGAAACCAAGACCATACAGATGACACTGCACTGCCGGCGGCCATAGAAAACCAAGACCATACAGATGGCACTGCACTGCCGGCGGCCATAGGAAAACGAGACTATGGCGGAATGAGCGTGCACAAAAGCGGGGGACGAGTTAGTTATTTGGGCTTTAGGGCACATCGACTTCATTGGTCATGTAGCGGCCATAAAAAGTGGGCGACGAGAGTCAATATAAAGTCGATCATTTACATGCACCGTCACGGGGTTAATTGGTTCAGTTTCAGAAACGCTCGTGGAAGAGGCACAACTCCCCAAGTTGCTACACCCGACGTCTATGTCTGTGGTTCACACAGTTGGAAAAGTTGAGGTTATAGTCAAACAAATGCTCCGGAGCAGGTGCATAAATTATGCGCATAAACCCATAAGCTTGCTGGATTCCACAGGCATTTAAAAACAGAAACTCCAATATTGATGAGCTGCAAGTGGTCGGCACCATTTGAGATGGGAAAACAACGGCACGCAGAGTCACCACCCCACTACTACGCGGCACGCAGAGTCACCACCCCACTACTACGCGGCACGCAGAGTCACCACCCCACTACTACGCGGCACGCAGAGTCACCACCCCACTACTACGCGGCACGCAGAGTCACCACCCCACTACTACGCGGCACGCAGAGTCACCACCCCACTACGCGGCACGCAGAGTCACCACCCCACTACTACGCGGCACGCAGAGTCACCACCCCACTACCAGAGTCACCCCACTACTACGCGGCACGCAGAGTCACCACCCCATTACTACGCGGCACGCAGAGTCACCACCCCACTACTACGCGGCACGCAGAGTCACCACCCCACTACTACGCGGCACGCAGAGTCACCACCCCACTACTACGCACGTCTGACGCGGGAATTTGGACTCGACGTTCGATCAGTGTTCAGGTTAGCTGTTCTTTGGTGATTCGTGGAGCAGATTAGTGGAGCTGCACCGGCGGTACAAACCACGACTGGTGCCTGCTGCCGAGAGGACGGCACGACCCGAACGGCGGCTACCAACTGTTTTTCTCTTTTCTTTAGTGGCCGTGGCCATGCGGCAGTCGGCCCTTTGAGGAAGCTACGGTAACGGAAAACTGTTTTCTGGACAAATAAGTTGTGCCAGGGGTTCAAGCAAAGTGGGTAATTCACACTAATGACATGTTTGTCTGGGGGCAGTTACGGTAAACTGGCTCACGTACGTCCGGCGCAATCGACGTAAACAGTTTTGGGTGGTCAGAAGCGACTAATGCAACGAGTGAGCAGACGGGCACGCAGTCAGACATCGACGGCGCTGTGATTCTGGCGAACTGCAGCAACTCCGACCGTCGTGCTCCCGCCAGTCGCAGAATCAGCCAGTGGGTCGCTTTGATCTCGAGAATACAAAGCACCTTTCTTTTTCATAATGCTTGCTCATGTACATAACGATGCTGGACAATGTAGAATCAGAAAAAGAAGATATACTCCATTGGGCTGGGAAACCCCCACACACAGCGCGCCAAAGCGTGTGCGGGGAAATCCAAACGGCCTAAATGTGCTGTATTAGTTCAGCTGACTTGATATTTTAGAGTACAAAGGAGACCTGAACGGTATAGAAGATCGTTTCCCAGCCTGTCGCCAGGTTCAGCTGAATTTCATTAATGGCTGTGCATCGCTGCATTGGGATTGTATTAATTAAGCATAATGCACAGTTCAGCAGATGTTCAATGAGCTGAGGCGTACTGCAATGGTCGCATTGGGCAGCGGTTATTAAATGGCGATGGGTTCGATATACGTCAAACGCGGACATTCGCTGTCCGCAGAACCCGCAGCGCCGCCAAGCGGGATATTTTGGGAGCAGGCACGCGTGAAGGCGTTAAGAGGGAATTTCAGGATTAAATTGGTATTATCAAGACAATACTTATATTCGAAGATACCACATTCGCATAGGTCCATTTTGCATGCTATCTACACATAGAAATTCAGCAATTAATATCAATACAAGGCAGCAACACAAGTAAAGCACCCCTTTGTGCACGCACATGATCATGCGAAATGCCTAATGTAGCTTAAAGTAACGCAGGGCGCAACTGGTCCGACCCAACAAAATGGAGACAAATTAATCACGAATCCGTCAATGTGGAGCCCAGTTCCTTTACATTGCTATTTGCCCCGTCATTTTGAAAGTGAAGGCACCGAAAATGCAGCAGATAATCATATAACTACGAGCTTCGACGGAGAACCAGGAAGCAAGCATGTGCATAAGACAGTCCGGCAATGGTGCGGGACAATGGAGCCTCTGTGGTGTATGCAGTGTCCGACTGTGTTTGTATGCATATGCAGCAAGCAATCCTCAGGCATGGCACCCAAAACATGTTAACAACCTAACCTAACCAATAAAAGAACAGAAATAAGAGTGACCCTGGCATATGAGGCGATGTATACTCTTAGTGGTTTCGTCATTAAACGTTTTATTACTATGCCCTCATTACAATCACTGCCATTATCCTCACCACCTCTGCTCACTTTATCAGTATATCAGTGGTGAGTAAGTTCTAACTACGCCGCTCTGCTGAAAAGTCAAGGCCGACGCATCGGTTTAGTTGCACACCATGTTTCAGCCTGCAGATAATCCCACCGTCCTCACTGTTTTCTGACCTGGCGTTGGCGGGGAAAACCACTCAACGGGTGACCTTGGAGAAGAAAAACCCCAGAAGAATGATGAGGCACTTTCGGACCGAGACGCGACCTTACGCATCACACAAGCACAATCTATTGCAGTCGGGTAATTGTGTAGCTATTGGGGAAATGAGGCTGTAAAAAGCGTTCCAGGCTTGACACTGGATACACTGTGATCACATGAGTACTGGTGTAAAAACGGTCAATAAAGCTGAGCCTACTAACCAATAGAACAATAGGATACTAAACATACACCACTGTCAACAGCCCTCAATGGAATACAAACCACGCACCATCGTCAGCCGCCCACAATGGAATACTAACCACGCACCATCGTCAGCCGCCCACAATAGAATACCAGCCACGCACCATCGTCAGCCGCTCACAATGGAATACTAACCACGCACCATCGTCAGCCGCCCACCATAGAATACTAACCACGCACCATCGTCAGCCGCCCACCATAGCATACAAACCACGCACCATCGTCAGCCGCCCACCATAGAATACAAACCACGCACCATCGTCAGCCGCCCACAATGGAATACAAACCACGCACCATCGTCAGCCGCCCACCATAGAATACTAACCACGCACCATCGTCAGCCGCCCACCATAGAATACAAACCACGCACCATCGTCAGGCGCCCATCATAGAATACAAACCACGCACCATCGTCAGCCGCCCACAATGGAATACAAACCACGCACCATCGTCAGCCGCCCACAGTGTAATACTAACCACGCACCATCGTCAGCCGCCCACAATAGAATACAAGCCACGCACCATCGTCAGCCGCCCACAATAGAAAACCAACCACGCACCATCGTCAGCCGCCCACATTAGAATATTAACCACGCACCATCGTCAGCCGCCCACAATAGAATACCAACCACGCACCATCGTCAGCCGCCCACAGCAGAAAACTAAGAGCCAGAACGATGGCATGTGTCCAGATGGCCTCGAGGTCTGTTTTAATGACATGTCAGGGTAGACCCGACCATGCGATGTTCGCCGGTCGACTCTGCCAGACGCTGGAAAGCCGTGGCGCTAGCGAAGATAAGCTAAGCTTCAGACTGATGGGACGGGTATAAGTAGCAGGCTGCCGGGCATACCGCACGCGGGCCATTACATGGTGTTGACAGCGGGCGTGACTGAAGGCAACAGCAGAACTTGCCTTTCAGCCGTCAAAGGACAAAATGAAATATCAGCAATTGCATAGAATAGCATACATAGGCAGCATTGCTTATTCACCCAATATTAGCTAACAATTGCAGTGTTGCAGATTTTGCCTCCGTAGTTTTCGGAGTCCTTTGTGTAAAAAAAGTGAGGGCTTTCATCTCTGTAGTTTTACAAGCCAGTCATGTAGAAAGTGAGGGTTCCCACCTCCATAGTTTTCGGAGCCCGAGGGATTTCACCTTCGTAGTTTTCATAGCCCGTTATGCAGATAGTGGGGGATTGTGAGTTAAGATGACTGGTGTGCATACCACAGACTTTGGCTAACATTCAGGTACACTCGGTTTCGGTGGGATGTTCGGGGGTACCCTGAGCATGGCTGGCTCACTAGGAACGTAGGCTGTGACGCTGCACACCAAAAATTACTGGTAGGCTGCGCCGTTTCACAGTTATGAGTTGCGTGACAGCCTACCAGCTTCGCCATCGGCCAGCGTCCGAGCCATAGGAATTCGCGTTTGTGGTCGTCACGCGACCATTTGCCCTGCAGCCATGCAGTGGTAAACACGGGTCTTCCCTGTTCCCGCCTTGCATTCCTCTGTCGGCGAAACAACATTGGCAGTTAAACGAGCAGGTTACTGGACTTCTGTCGATAAGCAACAATTGATAGCTGCGGATTTCTGACTGCAGCAACACAGAATGAGCAGGAAAGGTTGGAAAAAGCTCAGTTGCAAAGATGTAGTGAAAGGAGATGGGAGGTTTATGACGGTTGGTTATTGGTTTTACGACACGTCGACCGTTGAGTCATGCAGCGTCGCCAATCTCTCACGCCGATTCGTCGCGGGCGAAGAGTAGCGACAGGTGAGACTCGAACCCACAACATTTCGATCGTGAGACGAGCATCTTACTCCTAGACCACTCGTCCCCGGGAGGTTTATGATGTCAATGAAGTATTCTCTGGCCCCAAAATAACAATAGAATGTCCAACATTTATGCGTTTTAGAAATGTAGTTAGAACTCTTGCTAGGGTGGCTTTATGAACCAGGATCCAATTGATAAGAAGAGCTGGTTTCGTGAACCCTGGCCATGATTCCATGAATTACAGTTTTACAGTCTAAATTTGGCAAAGCGCTTCACGTGCCGTCAATACACCGACACGGCGACCCAGGCAGCTCGCTCTCGACCTTATCGTGCCAATTGCCAACTGACCCTCCCAGCCGGGAACTGAAAGCGAGCACGCGAAGCGACTCGAACCCAGCATTGCCAGGACAGCGGAGACGGGTGCACGACAGCGCTCTAGCCAACTAAGCTACCGAGGCGGCAAGTCACAGGGAGGCACTTGCTTGCTTAATTCAGATTCATTGACAAGTCAATTTGTTACTTGATTAAATTGCATCTACTTCATTGAGAATCACATGTTTTAGGGCGCAAGGAATGTGTTGCATGATATCATATTATTTATTGCATGTGTTGTGCACTGTATTGCAAGCGACATATTCAGAATTCCGTGGGAACAAAGTATTCCTTCACGCTGATGCCATCAAACTATTTTACCATACAAATATTTTACTTTATATGAAGCAATATAAAGCAAAATCTTTGTATGGTAAAATATTTCGATGGTATCAGCGTGAAGAAATACTTTATCCCACGGAATTCTGAATATGTCGCTTGCAGTACAGTGCACAACATATGCATTAATAATATGATATCATGCAACACATTCCTTGCGCCCTAAAACATGTGATTCTCAATGAAGTAGATGCAATTTAATCAAGTAACTAATTGACTTGTCAATGAATCTGAATTAAGCAAGCAAGTGCCTCCCTGTGACATGCCGCCTCGGTAGCTTAGTTGGCTAGAGCGCTGTCGTGCACCCGTCTCCGCTGTCCTGGCAATGCTGGGTTCGAGTCGCTTCGCGTGCTCGCTTTTAGTCCCCGGCTGGGAGGGTCAGTTGGCAATTGGCACGATAAGGTCGAGAGCGAGCTGCCTGGGTCGCCGTGTCGGTGTATTGACGGCACGTGAAGCGCTTTGCCAAATTTAGACTGTAAAACTGTAATTTATGGAATCATGGCCAGGGTTCACGAAACCAGCTCTTCTCAGCAATTGGATCCTGGTCCATAAAGCCACCCCAGCAAGAGTTCGAACTACATTTGTAAAACGTATAAATGTTGAACATTCTATTATTATTTTGGGGCCAGAGAATACTTCATTGACATCATAAACCTCCCATCTCCTTTCGCTACATCTTTGCAACTGAGCTTTTTCCAACCTTTCCTGCTCATTCTGTGTTGCTGCAGTCAGAAATCCGCAGCTATCAATTGTTGCTTATCGGCAGAAGTCCAGTAACCTGCTCGTTTAACTGCCAATGTTGTTTCGCCGACAGAGGAATGCAAGGCGGGAACAGGAAAGACCCGTGTTTACCACTGCATGGCTGTAGGGCAAATGGTCGCGTGACACGCGAATCCTATGGCTCGGACGCTGGCCGGTGGCGAAGCTGGTAGGCTGTCACGCAACTCATAACTGTGAAACGGCGCAGCCTACCAGTAATTTTTGGTATGCAGCGTCACAGCCTACGTTCCTAGTGAGCCAGCCATGCTAAGGGTACCCCCGAACATCCCACCGAAACCGAGTGTACCTACCCAGGTCAAGGTCATGGGCAGCTCAATGTCACCTTCCAATAACTTTATGCACTTCGAAATTGACGATATAGTGGATTATGCCCAGGGAGAAGCAAAGGATGACACCAACGCAGAGCCAAATGTATCGAAATATCCGGGGGTTGGTGGTGAATTTTCGAAAGATATTAAGCTATCAGTTTTATTTTATATGATCTTACATGCCTTAGGACATCAATCAACATGCAGGATTGTCCTATGCGGCCTCGATGCACCCTGTTTCGCAGTATTCCTCATCTTAGCCTCCAAAGCGTCCTGTAATGCGAAATGCGAAATGCGATGTACTATCGGAACGCTTTGCGTGAAATATCTGGAACTAATTGAATTGACATTTTAAACACTATTAAATGACGTCACTTTCAATAACTTTTGCGACTTTCAATGTACCAATTAACAAAAAGTGTACGCACATATTGGGGGGAAATGTATGTAACGACGTACGATTATTGCATAATATTGTTTGTTTTTATGACTAGTTGTCTATGCACCCATATTCAGCTTTTGACTATATCACCTTAAATTAGTACTTCGCAAATATGTCGAAGGAAGTCTAAACCAGCCGGTCGGGAGCAGGATAACATCACATACGTACTGGCAAGTCGTATCCTCTAATAGTGTTTCAAGCATCAAGTCGATATTGGGTCGGTCACAGATATATGACCTGAAATGTACAAAGAATGCACATATCGCAGTCGCTCTGGTGGCTAAAATACGGACAACTGCCATGTCGAAGAAGAACCTTGGGTTCTTTTACGACGCATTCAACCGCTGGGTTATATAGCGTCGCCAACCTCTCACGCCGATTGGTCGCGGGTGGACTCGGTAAATTCCGTCGGCTGTGAGATTCGAACCCACAATCTTGCGATCAAGAGTCCGACGCTCTACCAACCGAGCTACCGCGGCCCCACAACTGCAATGTCAAAATGGGGCTAAGCCACTGCAATTTGCTCGGTTCTGATATAATTTCGGTTTCCACACATGAGTCTACAATTCTGATTTTAAACAGAACAAAATATTCCCCTCAAAATAATAAGATTGTGGACTTTTTCCAAAATTATCAAACATGGGTAGCATATTTAGCTCTCCTTTAGTGAAACCCATTACCTTTTCCCAAGTAAACATGCTTTGAAAATCGTCGGTCTCAACAGTTCATCACATATTTCCAGGTACCAGACATTGATATCTGATCGCTGATCCTTCACCTTTGCGCGAATCAATGTGCTACAGCAGGTCTTCAGTTACCACGATATTAAACTGAATTGAATACCATCGATATTGAAACACAAAATCACATGTTTTCCAACAGAGCTCGAAAAATACGGCGAAGCCTGGGTGGGCGGCTGCACTCCAACATTTACCTGCTTGACCTGATCTACAAAGTCCAATAAGAGGCACACAAAATGCTTCCAGTAGCTCTGAAAGCTTATGAATGAAGTTACACGATGCTGTTAATCGCATCTCTCTATCTACATAGCTCAGAGCAAAAGTTAGCATCGGTCAAACGCCGCGCTGCGAGTAGGAAATTCCGCGGTATTTCGCATTTTGACATTACTGAGCTTCCCAGCATCACAGCGTCACAATCACAACGCGACACACCAACATCCCAATATACATTCTGAAGCATTCTTAGCTTCTATTCAAGGAAAGAGTCTCGCGGCCACCTTGTCGTGTGCGGACAGGATAAATGGGCAGCAGCTATAGATCTCACAGCACAGCCGACACTCGCCATCCATTCCGGGTGGGAGATGGTAACGTCTTTGGTTCGCAACACAGCCGACACTGGCCACCCATTCCAGGTGGGAGATGGTAACGTCTTTGGTTTGTAACACAGCCGACACTCGCCAACTATTCTGGGTGGGAAATGGTAACGTCTTTGGTTTGTAACCTGTGGTCTCGGCTTGAGGCCCAGAGAGGGATGACGTGCTTTGTTTCTGCTTTTGGGAACGCAATTTGGTGAATGTACCACACCCGATATCGCTTCAGCTCTACATACATACATGAAGGCGGGTGGTTGTACAAACAGCTAAGGCAATGCGCCTCTCAATATGGCAATTATACATGGAGATTTGTCGATAATTCGACTTCACCCGCGTTTTTACAGCTTGCCGTCGCTGGTCCAACACTGCTACGGTGCCCGCGTTATGGTAGTAATATTATGCAGACCATTAAAATAACCGATCCGCGCTGCAATCCCCAGACAGCCAGGATAAGCTATCTGCCGCTCTAATAATTCGCACGCCGTTATAAAAACCGATTGGCCGTTGAAATAGTCCAGATTTCGCAAAAGTAACCGCTATATATATAACCAAAATAATATGCCATCACCATAACCTACAGGCTGTCATGGTAACCTGCAGAGCGTCAGAATAACCGATCTGCCGTGGCATGAAATGGCCGGCCGGCCGTTAGCGCGCCACCTGTTCAGCTGGCGTGGGCGGTCCAGATGGCAGCCCAGACGCCGCTGATGTGATTTGAAGCAGCGCGGTGACGAGACTGGCCGCCGCCGGACCGTCCCACCCTGCCACTGCCACATCCGGGACCACCGACCAGCGAATACAGAGCCACTCGAGCGACAATACGTGGTCCCGGGTGGCTCATCTGACAGCCGACAGGCTCGGTACCGGCGGAAGACTGCCGAGCCCGTCCACAACACCACCATCAACAGCAGGCTAGGGCGGTCCACAACACGACCATCAACAACAGGCTGGGGCGGTCCACAACACGACCATCAACAACAGGCTGGGGCGGTCCACAACACGACCATCAACAGCAGGCTGGGCCCGTCCACAACACGGCCATCAACAGCAGGCTGGGCCCGTCAACAACACGACCATCAACAACAGGCTGGGGCGGTCCACAACACGACCATCAACAGCAGGCTGGAAACATCCACAACACGACCATCAACAACAGGCTGGGGCGGTCCACAACACGACCATCAACAGCAGGCTGGGCCCGTCCACAACACGGCCATCAACAGCAGGCTGGGGCGGTCCACAACACGACCATCAACAGCAGGCTGGGCCCGTCAACAACACGACCATCAACAACAGGCTGGGGCGGTCCACAACACGACCATCAACAGCAGGCTGGGCCCGTCCACAACACGGCCATCAACAGCAGGCTGGGGCGGTCCACAACACGACCATCAACAGCAGGCTGGGCCCGTCAACAACACGACCATCAACAACAGGCTGGGGCGGTCCACAACACGACCATCAACAACAGGCTGGGGCGGTCCACAACACGACCATCAACAGCAGGCTGGGCCCGTCCACAACACGGCCATCAACAGCAGGCTGGGCCCGTCAACAACACGACCATCAACAACAGGCTGGGGCGGTCCACAACACGACCATCAACAGCAGGCTGGAAACATCCACAACACGACCATCAACAGCAGGCTGAGGCGGTCCACAACACGACCATCAACAACAGACTGGGACCATCCACAACACGGTCATCAACAGAAGACTGGGACCGTCCACGACACGGTTCTCAACAGAAGACTGTGGTAATTATCAACGGCACACTGAGTCCTAAACATCACGTTCTTACACACCCAACACTTCACTTTCTACTCCACTTCAGGCTCGGTCAAATCCACAGCAATTAGTAATGAGCCATGGATGAGCCAAGCCTTTGAGCGTGCCAAGTATCAAATAGTCATCACCTAGTCAGATTACCAGTTAGCTTCAGCACGCGGACAATTAAATCAATTTCACGTTAACGGTGTTCAGACCATTCATGGAAAACGATCTTACACCTTGCATACTGTACTGTATGTAATGCAAACTGACAGCGCCTCGACTAAGTGACACAACGAACCATTTAGAGGGAGATACACAGCTCTTAATACAATCCCGGCCAATTCCCTTTTGTACACAGGAACATTTGCAGATGAAAGGATTTCAGAATTCCCAATGATAGTATAACATGGAAGAGATCTAAGGTGATTGATCTAAGATTTAAACTGATAGACATAAGATCTAGGGTGATACATATAAGATATATAACCGTAATGGCGACATAATTTCTGCAATACCTTAAATTGGGCCGAGTTGGCATACGCTATCATTTGCGATCGTGACCCATTTGATTGTTATGTCACCTAACCGTGCTTCCACACGAGCAAGCAGTGCATCCAAGTGCACGACTCTGGCTCAAAGATCCAGAATACGAACGAAACCTCCCTGCTGATGATCCCACGACAGGTGTGCGAATGCAACACTGCTGCCGACTTTTCTGCGACGACAGGACTGAGAATGCAAACATTGACATTGCGACATTACTGCTCACGGCGAAACTGCGACTGGAAGAAATGCGACACTGCTACAGCAAAATCTTGCACCGACTTTACTGCGACACGACACGACTGCGAATCCGAATACTGCGATGCGACAATATTGCTGCGGGACAAAACTGCGACAGCAAAAATTGGAACGAGACATTACTGCTACAGGAAAAAAAAACTTTGCAGACTTCACAATGGCTCGGCACAAATATAATTACAAGTACGCGACATCACTGTAGCAGTGTAGGACGGTATTTCTGCTACTGCCAAAACTGGTATGTGTATTCTTCGAAACGGATTGTGGTCAGAAAAAAGTAGCGAGCCACGCAAGCGAAAGCCCTTCCCCTTTTTGATAATGGTGGCAATTTTCATTGTTTTTGAAAACTTGACTGAACATTGCTTTTATTGCTGCCAACCAGTACCCTCTTCACTATAGTCAATAGCATAGTTATATCCAATATCCGCTACTGCATATCTGTTTATGGGAACGGGTCGGCAGCAAACATCCACAGACTAGACAAAATCATTAACTTCGCCACTAGAGTCGTGTCAGGTCTACGGAAATTTGATCATATTTCTGATTCCCGTAACGAGTTGGGTCTTCTCACCGCAGCTGATCTGCATCTATTTCACAGCCTTACTTTGCTCCACAAGATCATTCTGACAGGTGAGCCAACGCACATTGCCGGTCAAATCTCTGCAAACTCTACCCTGCGAAACCGTCATACGCGTGCAGACGACCACCTGCATCTACCAGCCATACACAGAGAGGCGGGCCGCAGGAGATTTCTCTACTCGTCTGTCTTCCACTACAACAAACTCCCTACTGAAACAAAAACATTGAAGCTGTCTAACTTCAAGAAGCGTGTACGAGCTCATCTCCACGAGCAACACTAGTCACAAAAAACACTTACAAAATATAGTTGTGTACACCATGCACTCACATTTAGGCCATCGCTTTCATATCACTTCCATAAACTACTCGTTTACAGCTCGTGTTGCAAGCACGGTGTGTGTAGTGCAGAGTGATATGGGTATTGTATTATGTTGGTGTATGAATGTTTGTTGCGCATGTGTTCCCACTATTGACCACAAATCTATCCTTTCTTTGTAAATATCTGAGTTATACCCAGACTGTCCATAATAGCCACTATACGTGGAGGGCATGTATTGTGAAATAAATAAATAAATAAATAAATAAATTTTAAAAATATCGAATTTTCCATCATGTTTCGTGACCCGACTCGCATCCGAACCGAAATATGTATGCAAATTTGACCCCTGTGAACCCTGATTGAGCTATTTGTACTTGGATAATGTTCTTTTCACCCCCAGAATACCTGCAATACGTATGCTACCGGGACGTTTCGCCCCCAGAATACCTGCAATACGTGTGCTGCCAGTACGTTTTGCCCCCAAAATTACTGTAATGTGTGCTGCAGTACGTTTTGCCACAAGAACACCTGCAATACATGTGGCGCCAGTACGCTTTGCCCCCAGAATACCTGCAATACGTGTGCCACCGTCACGTGTCTTGTCACACGTCAGCGAACTGACCTGGTACTGGAACCTGATCTTACAATATTGTCACACCATGTTATGCTTCGAAAACAATTGTTTTCCATGTGGAATCTCCTTTGCACTATGTGACTTGACCTGAGGTCATTTTTGTACGTTCTTGCTATTTCTTTGTGTATGTACGTTTATGCTTAACTAGACTATGCCTTCTACAGTTTGTTCGTGCAAAGCGTGTCAATGCATTCATAATACGCATTGTGACGAAAAGGCAGGCAGTGACCTAACATTGACCTGTCCTAACTCCGTGACCTTCACATATACGACTCGACCACATCGGTAGCGCAGTCGGATAACGGGCCTATCTCGAGCGTGGGAAGCCTTTGGTTCAAGCCTGAGTCCAGGCAGACCTTTCCTCGTTCGGCTTCTACACGAGAAATGACCGCAACTGGGGAGCGTCTGCCGTGCCACGGCACTAACGCTGATCGACCAGCGCCTGGTGCATCGGATGCACGAACATGATCAGCCTTTAAACAGATCATTCGGTCCGGTGACACACCCCGAGGGCACGGCCTCGCCTCGCGTCACCGGAGCAGTCCTCCGTTCACCGGACCAAAGACATCGGGATGGCCCGGTCATGTGCCGACGTGCCACGACGTTGAATCTGAGAGCACGCGGGTGAAAAAGTCTGCTCCTTGAGGGCGCAAAAAATGGAACCCCTGCTGTATGCATAGCGTGCGTGTCTGTCTCAATATGCGCTCTACAAGACTTACCGAGTTGAGGGCCCACAAATATGCATTCAAGGAAGAAGTGTGACCTTCATATTTTTACAATGCACAGCCAATTATCGCAATGTGCACTAAATTTCAAAACGGCACCTTGAACTGCTAATGAATTACCTCGGAAAACCATCTTAAGACGTCATCATATCGACCTCTATCGTGTTACGAGCATCAGCATGAAGCTGCGCGGCGGCAGCATGTTTTCTTCTTCAGTCCAGCGGCGGTGGTGAGTCAGCTAGTTATCACCCAGTAAGTGGTGCCGCGGTGTTGCGTGTGTCGCGGCCGTCTGTTTTGACCGTCTGTTTTGATACCTCACAGTTCCGAACGATACATGACGATAGCCACTCAACTGCATCAGGCGGAAAGTTGTCTTCAGCCTTATCCAGTAAAATCATCCACCAACCAGTGGAAAACGGCAAAATCGTCAAATACGATAAATGTAGCACAAACGGATCACCACTCTCGAATGTGATGAACAACCATAAGCCGCCAAATATCTGTAGGTTCTCGGTGTTTCAACATACGTAAATCAAACATACGATCAAACATCTATAGGTTTTAAGCGATCAAACATCTGTAGGCTTTACGTGATCGAACATCCGTAGGTTTGAGGTGATCAATGACCATATATTCGCAGTCGTATCGTGTAACAATAGAGTTAGTCAATTGTTTTGCTGTCGCGTCGCAATTGTTGCAGTCACAGCTTTGCCGTACAGCAATAAAGTAGGGTCATATTACAGTAGTTGCATTCATTTCGTGCCGCGGGCAAGTCGATCGAAGCTCTTGGTGTCGCAGTAAGGTCATGTCGCAGTCGTGTCGTCGCAGAAGTGTCGTCGCAGTCATGTCGTCGCAGAAGTGTCGTCGTAGAAGTGTTGTTGCAGAAGTGTCGTCGCAGTCATGTCGTTGCAGTCACGTTGTCGCAGTCGTGTCATTGCAGTCGCAGTCGTGTCGTCGCAGAATTGTCGTCGCAGTCCTGTACCTGGCATCCTTGCAGGCAGCTACCTACAAAACGGAACATCCGATTACAAATATCGTCAGTAATTCAAAATATTTACCGGAATCCTTCAATTTTGAAGATAATTTGTCTACAAGGTTCCAGATAGCGCCAGCACGAAGCCATGCACATTGCGACCAACTCGTTCACACGCACTTGTTCACAAGCTTCCAGTTCAACCCAGTCAACATTCCTTGGTATTCATTTCCAGTATCCACGGCCGCGCACCATGTCGCTAGCACTTGCGACAATTTTGTCACTTTCTTCATCGAAATATCCCGTTGGGCATTATTCGCGAACAGAAATAATACGACAGCATTATTAGTTATGGTAACACTGCCATAGGGCAGGACGACAGTTCCAATGTCTGTCACAGATGACCACAGAGGATGACGGTTACCTGGTATGCTACAAATAACTACGCACGGGATCAGTAGCTATTATGTGTGCCACATACGACTGAAGTGAAGGACGGCAGCTACCCTATCTGCTACAGGTGACCACAAAGGATGTTGGCAGTTACCCTGTGTGCCACAGACGACTAGAGAATGACGGCAGTCACCCTGCCTGCCACAGGTGACTACAAAGGATGTTGGCAGTTACCAGTGCGCCACATATGACTATAGAGGACGGCAGGTACCTCGGTCACTACACAGAACTTCAAAACGGTAACCATTCTGTACACGAGAGGTGGCAAATACTCAACATTTTGAGATTGAAGCTCCGGCTCAACCGGTTTGTGACCAGGTTCGGCCGGCTCGGCCGAACTGCAAAGCCAAACTCGGCCAAACTCGGCTTGGCCAAACTGCAATGATGTCCGGTCAAAATATCAGTTTTTGAAATACACGATTTGGCAAGTAGTACCATTTGTTTCTTCCACACACCGTATTTCATATTGGCACGTGAATAACAACACTCAAAGTCTTGAAACTTTTCTTTGACGATCGAAACCAACCATCACCACAGGTGACACAGATGGCACCAGTTAGTTATTCGAGGATATCAATTCCAATGGCTATGCCATACCAAATATATGATCTGTTACTAACATGCCATCATGTAGATATCACAGAGGCAAGAAATTCGAGTATTTCGCACAACGGTGGTGAATGGTTACACCAGGCCTGTCGGATGACACCGAAGTGAGAAACATCAAAATATTGCACGTCCACCGCACACCCGCAGGCACACACACACACACACATCGTAGAAGTGAACAGCACGGCAGAACACCGTCTGCATGGTATCACTAATTGATGAAAGGCTAGGTCTATCAGAAATAGAACAAAACAAAACAGAGCAAAACAAGATGCTCAATATTCGTTCACACAGTGCAATAGAAAGGTTTTGGTATGAATGCGCCAATTCGATTCAGGTAGACCACATTTCCACTTCTTGTCTATAAATAGTTTCTCTTTCAAACGATGCCTCAACATCAGTACTATGTATGCAAGGAAAATTCCGATATCTGCGGACGTCGTTCTGCTGTTGCCTTCATAGCTCCGTGATTTGCATGACCTTCGCTTCAATGGCCCCATAGCCATAACATTTGCAGTCTACACCAAATGCAGTCACGTAGAACAGCTGAAATCCGAATCTCAGGGCGGTTGGTGACTACAGCCAAGCGAATTTTCGAGTAATGGTCCGCACGTGATGACACAAATGGTCCGTAAAGGAAGACGTCACATCACGTGGTGGAACCGAGTGTCTGCTCCACGGCCGTGGTCACTGGTGGTACCGAGTGTCTGCTCCACGGCCGTGGTCACTGGTGGCGGGCGTCACCCCAGTGGCATGGTGGTACCGAGTGTCTGCTCCACAGCCGTGGTCACTGGTGGCGGGCGTCACCCCAGTGGCATGGTGGTACCGAGTGTCTGCTCCACGGCCGTGGTCACTGGTGGCGGGCGTCACCCCAGTGGCATGGTGGTACCGAGTGTCTGCTCCACGGCCGTCGTCACTGGTGGCGGGCGTCACCCCAGTGGCATGGTGGTATCGAGTGTCTGCTCCACGGCCGTCGTCACTGGTGGCGGGTGTCACCCCAGTGGTATGGTGGTACCGAGTGTCTGCTCCACGGCCGTGGTCACTGGTGGTACCGAGTGTCTGCTCCACGGCCGTCGTCACTGGTGGTACCGAGTGTCTGCTCCACGGCCGTGGTCACTGGTGGCGGGCGTCACCCCAGTGGTATGGTGGTACCGAGTGTCTGCTCCACGACCGTCGTCACTGGTGGCGGGTGTCACCCCAGTGGTATGGTGGTACCGAGTGTCTGCTCCACGGCCGTCGTCACTGGTGGTGGGTGTCACCCCAGTGGTATGGTGGTACCGAGTGTCTGCTCCACGGCCGTCGTCACTGGTGGCGGGTGTCACCCCAGTGGTATGGTGGTACCGAGTGTCTGCTCCACGGCCGTCGTCACTGGTGGCGGGTGTCACCCCAGTGGTATGGTGGTACCGAGTGTCTGCTCCACGGCCGTGGTCACTGGTGGTGGGTGTCACCCCAGTGGTATGGTGGTACCGAGTGTCTGCTCCACGACCGTCGTCACTGGTGGCGGGTGTCACCCCAGTGGTATGGTGGTACCGAGTGTCTGCTCCACGGCCGTCGTCACTGGTGGTGGGTGTCACCCCAGTGGTATGGTGGTACCGAGTGTCTGCTCCACGGCCGTCGTCACTGGTGGCGGGTGTCACCCCAGTGGTATGGTGGTACCGAGTGTCTGCTCCACGGCCGTCGTCACTGGTGGCGGGTGTCACCCCAGTGGTATGGTGGTACCGAGTGTCTGCTCCACGGCCGTCGTCACTGGTGGCGGGTGTCACCCCAGTGGTATGGTGGTACCGAGTGTCTGCTCCACGGCCGTCGTCACTGGTGGCGGGTGTCACCCCAGTGGTATGGTGGTACCGAGTGTCTGCTCCACGGCCGTCGTCACTAGTGGTGGGTGTCACCCCAGTGGTATGGTGGTACCGAGTGTCTGCTCCACGGCCGTAGTCACTAGTGGCGGGCGTCACCCCAGTGGTATGGTGGTACCGAGTGTCTGCTCCACGGCCGTGGTCACTGGTGGCGGGTGTCACCCCAGTGGTATGGTGGTACCGAGTGTCTGCCCCACGGCCGTCGTCACTGGTGGCGGGCGTCACCCCAGTGGCATGGTGGTATCGAGTGTCTGCTCCACGGCCGTCGTCACTGGTGGCGGGCGTCACCCCAGTGGTATGGTGGTACCGAGTGTCTGCTCCACGACCGTGGTCACTGGTGGCGGGTGTCACCCCAGTGGTATGGTGGTACCGAGTGTCTGCTCCACGGCCGTCGTCACTGGTGGCCGGCGGCAGCCCAATGTGAGCGCAATGCCTCCGTGCCGCCGTAGACTAGTAGTTCGACCGACCCAGATCATAACCGGGATTCGTCAGGGATAGCCGAGGTTGGCTAGCGATAGCCAAGGTTGGTTCAGAGGTAACCGGGGTTGGTCAGCGACGACCGTAATTGGTTCAGAGTTCACCGAGGATTAATCAGAGATGACCGACATTTGTCATAAATGACCGAGATCAGCCACAGGTGACTGGGATCGATCGGAGATGATCGAGCTGTCAGAGATGGCCCTCAGTTGGTTCGAAACAATGCGCAGTGGTGGCAACGTGGGCCGATTATATGTCTCGACCACCACGAAAATGAAAGATTTCAGAATGTTTTGTTCCCAGAGAATGATCAGTTAACGCTCTGACAGACTGTCTCAGTGTCGGCAATGGATGCATCATGTGGAAATGGCCTGATACCGCCGTTATCGTCCGTAAATAATTGATCCTGAAAGGAACAAAACAAAATTCCTCACATCGTTAAAAAATAATCATTATATCACTCAAAATAAGCAGACATTGAGTAGTCTACAGTGCCATGATTGCGTGTGTGTGTGTGTGTGTGTACATATATATACGGCGTTGGCTATTAAGTGAAACTTTAAACGCGGTACGCGACCTCCTTTAAATCCAGATGGTCCGCCATGGTTGACGCTATTCAAACCCGGTACAAATGGTGCACCCATGTCTCTCGTGTTTATTCCCGGACTCAAAATACTGCTTGTTGGGTTCACCTGTGCCGCGGGGAAATACAACAGTGGCCCATGGTTTCATCCCTTATACATGGATTCGTCCCTTATACAAATCCCTTACATGGTCTTCTCTCGTATAAATGTCGTACTTATTTGGACATATGAGACAATCTTCGCGGGGAAAGGGCAACACAAGGGGAAGGGCAGGGTGTTTCAAAAGTTTGCCATCAACAAGGCACATGAAAACCAATTACATTTCGGCAGAAACCGTTTATTCACATTCTGATGTGCTGTCACATCAATGTCGAGCATCTAGGTATCCTGTGTGGCCCGCTAGTCACCAGGTTAAGCAGCGTAGAGGAAGACATATTCGCCCATGCCGACTTGAGCTCTTCTGCAAAATGAGTCGTAATAATTTCCCAAATATTTTCAATGGACTTCAGGTCGCGGGAGTTCCCTGGCCATGTTTACTTGTGCCATAAGCTCGACAGATTATCCGGTGCCAGTCTTGGCTCCTTTTGGAGGTGTGGACCGGTGTCCCCTCCCGTATGAAGATTGGCACGGATGTCCCGGGCACCAGTTCCATCTACAGGATGCCCGATGCTGGCAGTGCAGGGGAGGCTCGGGGCCAGGACTTTTCCCAGGATCTCGCCGATGTAGAAGTCGGTGTTGACAGACCACTTCCGGGGCAAAACGTGCAACTCGTCAGTCCCCGGGCGCTCATCCAGCACCTGCCGTAGCTGGACTCATGCCTTGTATTTTGCTAATCCGCGGTCGTTTTGAGTGTTCGGCGTGTTCCATAGCCCAAAACGGACTCGTCGCTCCAAATGGCTCGCCTAAATTGATTTGCTGTACAAATCTCAACATTTTTGCAGACCTAAGCTCTATTTCTTCGCTGTTGTTCTGCTATTTTAGGCTGCTACGAGCTTCGATAGACCACAAATCCAAGTGACTTCTTCGCATACCTCTGGACGGTGGCCATTGATATCTGATAGCATTTCCTGGATAGCTCTGTTGAAAGTCTTCGCACCCTTTGGCCTCTCTTTGGGTGCTTCGGTACATACAATCCTGGCTGCGCGGCCGACGCATGGGGACGGCCTGAGCGGTGTCGGTCATTCAGCGTTCCACCTTTTGAAAACTTCCACCAGCACTTACTGATTGTACGCCGAGAGAGTGACATTGCAACCTCCAGCTGGCTATATCGAGCCTGAAGCAGCCAGATGGCCCGTGATGGAGCAGACTCGCGGGACGTTTCCGCTCGGGAGACACCCATATTTCCGGAATAAACCAGGCGGCACAAATGCAAACTTGACAACCATACGACACTCTTCCCGAGGCAGCTGAACCTGAACATACCACACTTATGCACCACGTGTAACCTACCCAGAGCGCGCCCACCACATTCGGCGGGAATGGCAGGCCGTGCCGTGCCTCGTATAACATGTATGTACCAAGTGTAAGCTGCCCAGAGCGCGCCCACCACATTCGGCGGGAATGCGTGAGAGGCTCGAGCGAGGCGGTGACTGATGTTTCGGCACCGGACCAGCCACGGATCAGTGGTGAGTACGAGTGTCGCGCGGTGGAGGTCACTGACGTGCTCGCCACGCCATGATCCAACAGCGAGCAATTATGCCGCTTACCGTTTGTCAGTGCTCATTATCCGTTGCAAAAGGCGCACTCAGGATGCGGCGCAATTGCCTGGCGACGGCGTCTGCCAGCGAACGGCCGCCGGGGCCGACGTCCCACCGCCGGCCGCTCCTCGAGAGAGATCGATCGGCCGAGCCTTCAACACTTCACTCATACACCTGCCAAGGCAGCCATTAACCCGACATTGACCGGGGGTGGGGAGTCAAATCTGCTCCTTCCTCTGCCTAATATTTGCGGCAATTTAAAAAGCGTTGCAATATATTCACTAAATTTCCAATAGCTGCCATTTGTTCAATTTTACGCCATTTGCCAAAGAAAAAAACTTTGAGGTCATGATAGGTGAGGCGTGAGTGACATCAGTGACGTTATGCTTGCCGATTTTTACAAAACGCATCGGTAGACACAAATTGATATAGAAACAGAACGAATGAAGATATTCGATGTCTGTAAAGGGGAAGCAAGAGACAATTAGTTGATACGCTATATCGTATTTCGCTTTGAAATATCGGAATGTCAAAGTTTTAAAAAAATGATAAGAACTACTCACGAAATATTACCATCATATTAAAAATTTCGAGAAAAGGGGAACAAATTCCTAGCAATGGATATGAAGAATGTCCATCAAAACTTAAAGAAATTATAAAATGACTGAGTGATGGTTTGATATGTACCACAGTGCGTTCTGCGTACCACGCCGCGGCGGCGGCGGCGTGGCGTCCCGATGGTCGCAGGACGGCCTCAAGCGGCGGCGGTAGCATGGCCTAAATACACACCTAAAACATTTAAAACGCGGCTTATGTGCTCTGAGACCGCAAGTCACCGTGCCATCGATTGTCGTTTGAATTTTTTATCGGCCCAACCCGTTCTTGAGACGTGGAGTGGTGGCAATATTTTCCCCTCATTCGCCTGGTGAATGGTGCGCGGCTGAGGAGCCCGGTCAATGCCGGGTTGGTAGACAAGTGTCGGCGCAGCTCCCCCGCACCGTTCAGCGTGATTCACCGTCATGGCTCACTGACCTGACCTCGGCTGACTGACCTCAGTTTGTGATATTTGACCTTCGACTGGCCGGCCGAACAGCCGCCTCACTGACCTCCAGCTGCAGCAGTCGCTGGATGGTCTCGAGCGCGCGCACGCGCGTCTCGGTGGGCGCATTCTGGGCGAGTCGGCCCACCTGGGTCACGCACGCGGTCATCGCCACACCTGGAGAGCACCAAGTTCACACGATCAACGCGCCTGAGTGAGACCAAGTGAAGTTGGACGGATGAAATAGAGCAACAGCTTTTCACTTGATATCATGCAGAAGGAAAGACGTCGATTGGCTGCTGACCTACTGTAATCGTGTGGCTATTTATGCATGCAAAACAGAAACTTCGGTATTCAAAGGAAGTTGGTACTTAGCGATAATGTCCGAAAATATGGTGTCAATAGCAAGATACCGAGGTCTATCGCCAGCACCTCAATATCTTAGGACACCCGACAGAAAAAAGACGAAGTTATTTTCGTTCAATTAATTGTCGTGACATGACATGGACTTGTCAGCGTTCGCATCGACCGTTGTCAGGCTACGTCAGACCCGGGCTCTGTTCTAAAAGCGAGAACCAATACACTTGGGACTAAATAAGCATGTCTTCGGCCCGCATTCATCAGCACCAAACATGCAAAATATAAGTACTACGCGGTACACATGCCATGTATGTAATTACACAATGGGCGCACCACCAGCTGTCAGTCTCAAGAAATGAACCTACTACGCCAACATACACAGGTCCGTCGAAAGCTAAAAAGGTGTGAACTATTTTAATACCTTGATGGAATGCTGTTCAATTAATAAACTTTGAGCAACTGATAAGTTGGCGTTCAGTAGGGCAGGGTACCCGTCTCCGACTACTAACAGGGTCCCAGCCAACTATCGCCGACAGTGGCCTATAGAGGGCGTGGGCAGGAGGTGCTGAGGATAGCCGCGTCACACATCAGTGACACTTCGGCTATGGAGGGCGTGGGCAGGAGGTGCTGAGGATAGTCGCGTCACACATCAGTGATACTTCGGCTATGGAGGGCGTGGGCAGGAGGTGCTGAGGATAGTCGCGTCACACATCAGTGATACTTCGGCTATGGAGGGCGTGGGCAGAAGGAGGTGCTGAGGATAGTCGCGTCACACATCAGTGATACTTCGGCTATGGAGGGCGTGGGCAGGAGGTGCTGAGGATAGTCGCGTCACACATCAGTGATACTTCGGCTATGGAGGGCGTGGGCAGAAGGAGGTGCTGAGGATAGTCGCGTCACACATCAGTGATACTTCGGCTATGGAGGGCGTGGGCAGGAGGTGCTGAGGATAGTCGCGTCACACATCAGTGACACTTCGGCTATGGAGGGCGTGGGGAGGAGGTGCTGAGGATAGTCGCGTCACACATCAGTGACACTTCGGCTATGGAGGGCGTGGGCAGAAGGAGGTGCTGAGGATAGCCGCGTCACACATCAGTGACACTTCGGCTATGGAGGGCGTGGGCAGGAGGTGCTGAGGATAGCCGCGTCACACATCAGTGATACTTCGGCTATGGAGGGCGTGGGGAGGAGGTGCTGAGGATAGCCGCGTCACAATCAGTGATACTTCGGCTATGGAGGGCGTGGGCAGGAGGTGCTGAGGATAGCCGCGTCACACATCAGTGATACTTCGGCTATGTAGGGCGTGGGCAGAAGGAGGTGCTGAGGATAGCCGCGTCACACATCAGTGATACTTCGGCTATGGAGGGCGTGGGCAGGAGGTGCTGAGGATAGCCGCGTCACACATCAGTGATACTTCGGCTATGGAGGGCGTGGGCAGGAGGTGCTGAGGATAGCCGCGTCACACATCAGTGATACTTCGGCTATGGTGGGCGTGGGCAGAAGGAGGTGCTGAGGATAGCCGCGTCACACATCAGTGACACTTCGGCTATGGAGGGCGTGGGCAGAAGGAGGTGCTGAGGATAGTCGCGTCACACATCAGTGACACTTCGGCTATGGAGGGCGTGGGCAGAAGGAGGTGCTGAGGATAGCCGCGTCACACATCAGCGACACTTCGAGACCTAGATATTTCTAGATCTAAACAAGCGCAGAAACCCATTCAGTTTCATACCTGACAACCCCGACTCCAATGAATAATTCCGCTGGAACGAATTCAGACGAGCTTCACTTCAATGCGATGATTAAAATGCAAAATAATGTCACTAACGCATTTGGAGTACAAAGGAACAACGGCTCTATGCACGTTCTCCACCTATTTGCATCCAAACCACACTTCTATCAGGGACGAAACCTTGAAGATTCTTCAATTGCCTAGGTGAACAAAGCCGGGAACAGCAAATTTAAAGGATTTTCCTCATTATCATACTCAAATGCTGGAACGAAGTTTGATCTTGGCACGGAGTTCGGACGGTCGCAGGGACTATTTGTGAAGGGCGTAACATGTCGAAATGGTCATGTAAATATATTAATTGAAATAAATGTCATTAACAAGGATCAACAAATAAAGTTAGCTATACTTATAGGGGAGCATTCATAACATTCAAGGTTCACTTTCTACCAAATTTCATAACATCCAAAGCTCACAACGTCCAAGGGTCATAACATCGAGCTTTGGACGTCATGAACTTTGGTTGTAAATGAACCTCGGACGTAATGATATGGCCCCGGCCGGTACAGTTGTAGGCGGCCCCTACGGCTCTGGGAGGCGGCCCCTACAGCTCTGGAAGGTGGCCCCTACAGTTCTGGGAGGCAGTTCCTGGAGCTCTGAGAGACGGCCCCCAGATCTCTGGGAGGCGATCTTTACAGCTCCGGAAGGCGGCAGGTACAGTTCTGGGAGGTGGTCAGTACAGTTTTGGGAGGTGGCCCCTACAGCTATGGGAGGCCACCGCTAAGGTTCTGGGAGGTGGCCGGTGCAGTTATGGGAGAAGGCTCTCGCTCGGATTGCGTGCGGCCACATCACAGACGAGCCCAACGTCGCGCGCAACGGCGGCGTGCCGGCTCTTACGGGCCTCGCCACGGCCGCATTTAATAACAGAGCGCGGCGAGTGTCCAAAACGAGCACACACCCGGCGAAAACATACAATCAGCAGTGTGTCCGTGCCGCGGCACCTCGCCCCGCCAGCCAACCGGCCGGTAATTGGGCCAAGTTCCCCGACACAGGCTCGGTCTATGCTAATTTGGCCGCCGAAGGAAAGCCAACCAATTAAGCGGCAATAACATGACCTCGCCCCACGGAAGTGGGATGGCCGTTCGAGGAACCACGCGTGATAAATTCGGGGAACGATCCTGCCATCGAGTGGAATTGCGGATCATATGCCCTGGCATGCGGTCAGCAAGCGGCCAGAACCATTATCTATATTTGTATTCGAAACCATCCCTGCCTTTATGCTCCCTCGTACTCGCATTCAGAAAACCATTCTCCTAGACGCGAATCATCAGCGGATCCTTGTCTAAATACAATGCTACACTGGGTTGCTGTCAGGGGAAATGTAATCGCCAGTGCGGTGTACGGAACACAGGCCAGTCCAGCCAGCACCATTGACAGATATGTCCCGACAATCAATACCAAATAATGGACATCGTGACAGGCACGAGACGTAGCGGCGCACAACATATCAACAGCATTAGGCAGTGGACATCGTGACAGGCACCAGACGCAACGGCGCACAACATATCAACAGCAGTAGGTATTGGACATCGTGACAGGCACCAGACGTAACGGCGCACAATATAGCAACAGCATTAGGCAGTGGACATCGGGACAGGCACCAGACGTAGCGGCGCACAATATAGCAACAGCAGTAGGTATTGGACATCGTGAGAGGCACCAGACGTAACGGCGCACAATATAGCAACAGCATTAGGCAGTGGACATCGGGACAGGCACCAGACGTAACGGCGCACAATATAGCAACAGCATTAGGCAGTGGACATCGTGACAGGCACCAGACGTAGCGGCGCACAATATAGCAACAGCAGTAGGTATTGGACATCGTGAGAGGCACCAGACGTAGCGGCGCACAATATAGCAACAGCATTAGGCAGTGGACATCGGGACAGGCACCAGACGTAACGGCGCACAATATAGCAACAGCATTAGGCAGTGGACATCGTGACAGGCACCAGACGTAGCGGCGCACAATATAGCAACAGCAGTAGGTATTGGACATCGTGAGAGGCACCAGACGTAGCGGCGCACAATATAGCAACAGCATTAGGCAGTGGACATCGTGACAGGCACCAGACGTAACGGCGCACAATATAGCAACAGCATTAGGCAGTGGACATCGTGACAGGCACCAGACGTAGCGGCGCACAATATAGCAACAGCATTAGGCAGTGGACATCGTGACAGGCACCAGACGTAGCGGCGCACAACATATCAACAGCAGTAGGTATTGGACATCGGGACAGGCAACAGACGTAACGGCAGCAGAGATAACTGAGCATCGCGGGAGTCCAGGGACGCAGCAGAAGTACACAGAGCTGGGCATCGCGGGAGGGAAGGGACGCAGCAGCAGGCAGAACTGGGTATCGCGGGAGAAAAGGGACGCAGCAGCAGCAGGCCGGGCTGGAAACCATGGCGAGCACGAGGCCCAAGGCCGCTGAACACG
Organism: Ashinkailepas kermadecensis; assembly: GCA_034440615.1. Taxonomy (NCBI): domain Eukaryota; kingdom Metazoa; phylum Arthropoda; class Thecostraca; family Neolepadidae; genus Ashinkailepas; species Ashinkailepas kermadecensis. The sequence goes on along the minus strand of JAOTOM010005043.1, from coordinate 418,504 downwards.
TCAACAGGCGGGCACCACGAGGGGCAGGTGTCTCGGCCGCCGACGGTTCGCAACACGTGACGGAAGGCACTGCTTCCAGCGCGTACGAGGCATCAGTCACCGCGATGGTACTTCGGATGGGAATCCTGCGGCCGGCATGACATGACATGTCTGAGCGCACCACTACGCCCGTGCTGCGTCCGTCGTCCGTGCTGTCCGTCACGTCCGTGCTGTCACCGCCAACCAAGGTCAAGCTCATCTCAAGTCGCCGACGACCTGTCCGTCGACTGTTGACCATGTTGTCGACTCGCCGGATCATGTCACGAGTCATAGCACAGTCACGACAGCCACGGCAAATTCACGTGTCACGACACACACACGACGGTCATGGGGCGGTCACAGCACAGCCACGACAGCAACAAGGACACGGCTCACAGCACAGTCTTGGCAGTTGTGACACAGTAACAACACAGCCACGACAGTCGCGACAAAAAAACGCGGCAGTCCCGACAGTCACGACACAGTGACAACACGGTCACGTCAGTCACGACAGTGACAACACGGCCACGTCAGTCACGGCACAGTGACAACACAGTCACGTCAGTCACGACAGTGACAACACAGTCGCGTCAGTCACAACACAGTGACAACACGGTCACGTCAGTCACGAAACAATGACAACACGGCCACGTCAGTCACGGCACAGTGACAACACAGTCGCATCAGTCACGACAGTGACAACACGGTCACGTCGGTCACGACACAGTGACAACACGGCCACGTCAGTCACGACACAGTGACAACACGGTCACGTCAGTCACGACACAGTGACAACACGGTCACGTCAGTCACGACACAGTGACAACACGACCACGTCAGTCACGACACAGTGACAACACGGTCACGTCAGTCACGACAGTGACAACACGGTCACGTCAGTCACGACACAGTGACAACACGGTCACGTAAGTCACGACACAGTGACGACACGGCCACGTCAGTCACGACACAGTGACAACACGGTCACGTCAGTCACGACACAGTGCCAACATCGTCACGTCAGTCACGACACGGTGCCAACACGGTCACGTCAGTCACGACACTGACAACACGGTCACGTCAGTCACGATACAGTGACAACACGGTCACGTCAGTCACGACAGTGACAACACGGTCACGTCAGTCCGACACAGTGACAACACGGTCACGTCAGTCACGGCACAGTGACGACACGGCCACGTCAGTCACGACACTGTGACAACACGGCCACGTCAGTCACGACACAGTGACAACACGGTCACGTCAGTCACGACACAGTGACAACACGGTCACGTCAGTCACGACACAGTGACAACACGACCACGTCAGTCACGACACAGTGACAACACGGTCACGTCAGTCACGACAGTGACAACACGGTCACGTCAGTCACGACACAGTGACAACACGGTCACGTAAGTCACGACACAGTGACGACACGGCCACGTCAGTCACGACACAGTGACAACACGGTCACGTCAGTCACGACACAGTGCCAACATCGTCACGTCAGTCACGACACGGTGCCAACACGGTCACGTCAGTCACGACACTGACAACACGGTCACGTCAGTCACGACACAGTGACAACACGGTCACGTCAGTCACGGCACAGTGCCAACATCATCACGTCAGTCACGACACGGTGCCAACACGGTCACGTCAGTCACGACACAGTGACAACACGGTCACGTCAGTCACGACACAGTGACAACACGGTCACGTCAGTCACGGCACAGTGACAACATCGTCACGTCAGTCACGACACAATGACAACACGGCCACGTCAGTCACGACACACTGACAACACGGTCACGTCATTCACGACACGGTGCCAACATAGTCACGTCAGTCACGACACAGTGACAACACGGCCACGTCAGTCACGACACAATGCCAACACGATCACGTCAGTCACGACACTGACAACACGGTCACGTCAGTCACGACACAGTGACAACACGGTCACATCAGTCACGACACAGTGACAACACGACCACGTCAGTCACGACACAGTGACGTCAGTCACGACACAGTGACGTCAGTCACGACAGTGACAACACGGTCACGTCAGTCACGACACAGTGACGACACGGCCACGTCAGTCACGACACAGTGACAACATCGTCACGTCAGTCACGACACCGTGACAACACGGCCACGTCAGTCACGACACAGTGACAACACGGTCACGTCAGTCACGACACACTGACAGCACGGTCACGTCAGCCACGACACAGTGACAACACGGTCACGTCAGTCACGACAGTGACAACACGGTCACGTCAGTCACGACACAGTGACGACACGGCCACGTCAGTCACGACACAATGACAACACGGTCACGTCAGTCACGACACAATGACAACACGGTCACGTCAGTTACGGCACAGTGACAACACAGTCACGTCAGTCACGACAGTGACAACATGGTCACGTCAGTCACGACACAGTGACAACACGGCCACGTCAGTCACGACACAGTGACAACAGTCACGTCAGTCACGACAGTGACAATACGGCCACGTCAGTCACGACACAGTGACAACACGGTCACGTCAGTCACGACACAGTGACAACACGGTCACGTCAGTCACGACACTGTGACAACACGGTCACGTCAGTCACGACACGGTGCCAACACGGCCACGTCAGTCACGACACGGTGCCAACACGGCCACGTCAGTCACGACAGTGTGACACATTGTTAAAATATTGATGTATCGTTAGGTGTGAGATGTCGAAACGAGTGCAGCAGGATGTTGAAATTGCCATGGAATTAATGCTATTTAAAATCTTGTTAAGTCCTGCAAACCCAGTCGAAGCAATTGTGTACATATGACTTCCCGTTTTGCCTGTTTTGAAAGATACCTAATTTGGTTATACCGATATCAACGATAACGATGCAAACACCTATTCTATAAACTGACATTTTACAATAAAGCACATCATAGGTAATCCCTTCACCTGGAACCGCACTACAGGATGCTCGTTATCACGATCCTGGATCCATTATGGTGAGCAAAAGTATGGTACTTGTAAACGAGATAGTTAGAAGCGAGGCATGAAAACTTCGCAAACACGCATCAAGAAGCACGATGTCGGTGCTCCTTTGAGAAGGATGTCGATTCAGTGTTCAGTAAGTGGTATATTCCACCCTATTTCGCGAATAATTTATCACTGGTGTGACAACACGGTCATGTCAGTCACGACACAGTGATAACACGGTCACGTCAGTCATGAATCGCGACACGGCCTTAGCAGACTACACACAGGAGGTCACGACAGCCGAGAGACAGACACGACCACAGCAGCAGCCACAGCACAACCACGACAGCCGTGATAGGACCGCCACAACGCAATCACGGTGCAGTGACGGATCATGGATGGACCGTCAATAATGCCAATAATGTCACCCGCCGTTGTGTTGCTGAAAGATGTACTGGCTCGCCTCGGGCCCGTTCACATACAATGGATGGCCAGAATACCTCTCAAGACGTTCAAGCAGTCCGTGTGGAAATGGATCACCCCATCGCTGTGGTATGAAACGCGTTCACTCTCTTGGTGATACGGTAATTACGATAACGAGTGGGTTCGCTATTCCCGGACAAACACCCGAATGGGAGCACTTATGCGAGATTGAATATATCATGGTAAGTTGGTGGAACATAACTTAATATTTAATGAAAAAGAGGATAGCTATCGGTGCCCGTTTCTGGTCATCCTACCGATATTACCCGATTATTGCACCGGCTCCTGGAAACTCTAATGGGTGCTCAAGAATTACATCTGACACGGAGCACCCCGGAATGGAAATTACTCTGCCTGCAACAAAATACCATGCTATGCAAATGTTGTTAGTATGTTTGCCGTGTACGACCACAGACGAAGGGGACAGCTACCCCGTCTGCTACAGATGACTACAGAGGACACTTACCTCATCTGACAGATGACTACGGAGGAGACGAAACTTACCTTGTCTGCCACATAAGACTACATGAGACGACGACATCTATCTGCCTGCCACAGATTACTACAGACGATCACGGCAGCTACCGTCTGCCACAGGTGGCTACAGAGGACGACGGTTAGTTTTTCTGCTGCACGTAACTGCAGATAAGGTCGGCAGTTACCTTGTCTGCCCCAGGGGAATACACAGGACGACGTATAGTTTTATGCTGCACATAACTGCAGATAAGGTTGGCAGTTACCCTGTGTGTCATAGGTGACTATAGACGAGGACTGCACTTACCCTGTCTGCCACAGGTGAATTCAGAGGATGCTGCAGTTACCCTATCTGGTACAGATGAATACAAGGGAAGACGATAACTACCCTGTACCACAGGTAACTACAGAGGATATTTGCAAATACCCTGCCTGGTACAGGTGGCTACAGAGGACGACGGCTACTCTGTCTGCTACAGGTGGCTACAGAGGAGGACGACGATTACCCCGTCCGCCACATGTGGCTACATGGGAAGACAGAGAAGGACGACGGATACCCCGCATGCCACATGTCTCTACAGATGACTACAGAGGAGGACGACGGTTACCCTGTCTGCCGAGCGCTAGTTTGCCGGCCGGCGTCATGCCCAGACAGGCGATGGTGTCGAGCGCCGCCAGTCGACGAGTCGGCTCCGTCTCGGACGGCATCGACAGAACGCAGGCTACGAACGCCGTGTAGCGCGACAGCACGTGGTCCGGCCGCGAGTGGCCCAGCTGGCCGAAAAACTTCATCACACCTGCCGACGGCAGAGGAAAAACTTCACCACACCTGCCAACGGCACAGGAGAACCGTCACCAGAGCCGGTAGCTAGGCGGGTGGGGCCCAGAGCTGGCAATACTCATAGGAACAAGTTGGGGATGGAGCCTTTATTAAGCCAGTCGAATGTCAATGAGAGAGGGAAATTACATTATCACATCACCCTGGAGCATCGCAAATGTGGTCATAAATCTGACATGGGAAATTAGTGACTATGTTTGTAAGAACGTGAGAGAAGTCGGTGAATAAATGCACTCATAGACAATGAAGTCCCCATTAAAGTGGCGAACGGGAGAAAATGAAGGCCACCACTATGATACGGGAAAAAACTAATTCGAAAGACGGATGTGAGCAGTCCAACCTACGGACGGACAGAGACGGATCTATACAGTCCAACCTACCCAATGGGAAGTTTAACTTCATGGAAGTTTCTGACACAGCGATCGAAGGCCGAAGTTGACAGCTGCTTTACTGGGAAATCCAATATCAATGAATTGCAAACGAGAGTAAATGACTGACAAGAGTAAATGACTGACAGAGTAAATGACTTGCAAACGTAATAAATGCACACGCAAGCGCAAACTAAGTCTCCACACCGACAATCTTGGCGGGGTCCGGTGCAGCTGAATACGGGAACTTGTGCCACGACTCGCCATGGGGACGGCGGCGACGAGCCACGACGCTCAGACTCTCAAATACGCCGCGACACGTGAGGCGTGCCACGTCAATCACCACACATTCAAATCAAACATTCAGCGGATCGATGACCGGCATAAATGGACTGCGAGCCACCTGGGCGGCCGGGCCGTCTGAAGATGGCGTGAGTAACCGGCGGTCTTGTTTGCGGCCCCGTACCCGCCGGTGCCGGCCCACCGACCACGCCACCGACCACGCCACCGACCACGTCACCGACCACGTCACCGACCACCCCACCGACCACGCTATCGACCACGCTACCGACCAAGCCACCGACCACCCCACCGACCACGCTACCGCAGTGTTAAAATAATGGTTTTTCGTTAGGTGTGAGATGTCGAAATGAACACAGTAGGATGTCGAAATTTGCCATGGAATTAGTGTCATTTAAACGCTTTTGATGTCTTTCAGACTCAAATTTGAGCCAATGGCATACTTATGACCGTACCTTTATCATTTATTTTGATATTCATAATTTAGGAAAAGCTATATTCGGGATAGCGATAAAAATACCTATGCAATAAACTGGTATTGTATGCCATATCACATTATAGTAATCCCGTTTCCTGAAATTGCGTTGCGAAATTGTGTTCGAAAATCAGCATGCCTTATCGAGAATAAGAATATGATACTTATGGGCGAGATACTGTTAGAAAGGAGACGGGAAGACTTCATAAGCACGCATCAAGAAGCAGGATGTTGGTACTTCTTGGAGAAGGATGTCGATTGAGTGTTCAAAAAGTGGTATATTCCACCCTATTTCACGAATAATTTATCACTGCGCTACCGACCACACCACCAACCACCCCACCAACCACCCCACCGACCACGCCACCGACCACCCCACCGACCACGCCACCGACCATCCCACCGACCACGCTACCGACCACTCCACCGACCACCCAACCGACCACGTCAGGGGTAGGTCGCCTTAGCGGGGTCACGCCGTCTTATACGGCCGGGCGTCTTAACGGAGTCGGCCTGTGTTGACAGGGTCAGGCTTTGTGAACACGGTGGGGTCGCCTTAGCAAGGTCGACCCACCTTAGCGGAGTCGGCCGGCCTTCACCCACCAGTGACCGGGGAAGCCGGCGCAACACCAACGCCACCGACTGACAGAGGAGGGGAGGTAGATATTACCCCCGTGAATGCTGATACATCTTACCAACTTGAATGATTCTATATCTTGTGTCTTCGAGCATGTAAAGAGCGTTTTGAGTATATGAAATGGTGACGGGTAAGGGTAATCCCAAGACTTGGCACTTTGACCTAGATCTTTTGGTAACAGCATCATGTCGTTACATTTAATTTGTCCATTGGAAAATAATTAATATGGTCTACTGTTTTAAGAACGACAGGAACGATTTGAAGAAATTGAACGTCCGTCGATAGCCTGTCCGAGGCGGTCTGAAATATCATGACTTACTTTTGGGGAAGGTCACCTGCCAGCGTCAGATCAGAATAGCACCGTGAAATGTTCACCATCAGAGAATGCAAAAAAAATGACTGGGATTATTCTAGTGACAAACAACAATAGTGCATTGCCTGACACTAGCACCTGTCAAAATTAAGCTTGTAGCAAAACACAATGACAAAGGTCATGGTCAGACCAGACCAGCCCCATAAGGTGCACAAATAACTAATGATAACTCAGTTTGTGTATGCTATGTTCGTGGCTTTGCGAAACATACATTGCTGTACCGAGGCCTTGACGTCTATGCTGGATGTCTATCGCCTTACCACGTCCAATATTGGCTACATGAGGTCAACAAATGAGATGAATTGGCGATAATACACTGTGTCGGAGACAAACGACCCCACATGCTCGCTCCTATAACGTCACAGTGTAGTGACCTGACAGGACACCTTCGTTTTTTTTGCATTATACCATAAGGCCCGCAAAGGATGTCCCATTGGCTATGACAAACAGTGGCGGGCTAACGCGCGCTGGTTCTTCGTGGTCGGGAAAATATCAGAGGTTGCAACTATGGGCCGGCGGGGCTAGAAAGAAATTATTGGATGTGAAATACTGTATCAATTGCATTGCCATGAGGTCACCATGGCGGCACTTGCGTCTCACCTAGGATGACCTTGACAAGCTCCCTTTGACAAGACGTGTAGAACTGCTGCGGGGAAGGTACTGGCAACTTGGTGTTCATATGCTTGGGCGCCCTTTTAGCTATGTCGAAAATTCGCCAGGGGGATTTGCCCGTTCTCTAGTAATGGCGAATTACAAGGCCAGTTCGGCCCAATGGGGTTCGATCATGCTACCACGAGCTGACTGTCTTAGCAAGGTCAATGTGTCTTCACAACGTCGGGGCGTCACAGCAGGGTCGGACAGTCTTAACAGAATCAATATATCTTAACAGACACGGACTGTTCTAATGGTGCTGGCCAGCATTAACAGCGCGAGCGATCTCAACAGGGTTTCGCCGACTCACCCGGTACGCACAGGCTCTCTCACCAGGCAGCAGCACCATCTCACCGGGTAGGATGTAATCATTGACGGAGCCGTCCTCCGGAGCGGTCAGCATCCTCTCCAGCTTGTGCGTCACCCCATCCGCCTCCAGGTACTCCAGGCCGTGTTCTGCCGGTGTGTACACCATTGGTTGGATACAAGTCTGTGTGTGTGTGGGGGGGGGGGCAGGAGCGACAGAAGCACCATTGTAGACAAAGGGACGATCATTGTGGCCCCTTTCATGTGCTTAAATGGAAGAAAAGACAATCATGGTGGTACCTTAACATGTGTATGTGTGTGTGTGTGTGTGTGTGTGTGTGTGTGTGTGTGTGTGTGTGTGTGTGTGTGTGTGTGTGTGTGTGTGTGTGTGTGCGTGAGTGCATGGCTGTGTGTCTGTGTGTATGGGGTCTCTCTCTCTCTCTCTTTAGAGAGAGAGAGAGAGAGAGAGAGAGAGAGATAGAGAGATAGAGAGATAGATAGAGAGATAGATAGAGAGATAGATAGAGAGATAGATAGAGAGAGAGAGAGAGAGAGAGAGAGAGAGAGAGAGAGATAGAGATAGAGATAGAGATAGATATAGAGATAGAGATAGAGATAGAGATAGAGATAGAGATAGAGATAGAGATAGAGATAGAGATAGAGATAGAGATAGAGATAGAGATAGAGATAGAGATAGAGATAGAGATAGAGATAGAGATAGAGATAGAGATAGAGATAGAGATAGAGATAGAGATAGAGATAGAGATAGAGATAGAGATAGAGATAGAGATAGAGATAGAGATAGAGATAGAGATAGAGATAGAGATAGAGATAGAGATAGAGATAGAGAAGAGAAGAGAGAGAGAGAGAGAGAGAGAGAGAGAGAGAGAGAGAGAGAGAGAGAGAGAGAGAGAGAGAGAGAGAGAGAGAGAGAGAGAGAGAGAGAGAGAGAGAGAGAGAGAGAGAGAGAGAGAGAGAGAGAGAGAGAGAGAGAGAGAGAGACGGATCCATGATCACAAATATGCCATGATCTCCTTCACAAAATCGATGTGTCGTGACAGGAAATGTTCTTGCCAGGTCCCTGGTATTAACCAGCTGGTGTCAAAATCTTCCTAACCCTGATTACAACCAAAGCAATGGCTATCCATATCTATGATATGTGGTCTATTCAGCAATACAATAGCCAATCTGTCAATGCCACAACCACATACAATACTCGACCCGTTAGGAGGGTTGGAAAAATAGGCTGTTTCTGGATTCGTGCAATCCAGAACATTATCCTTTCCAAAAATGATATTGTCATTTTTTTTAATTTGGAGGTTGAACGGTGCTGTTTGACAATGAACTGCTCCGTGACAAAGTATTCAATATTCACTGGAGAGTGCAAACTGAGATTCGGATGTCGCAGGTTGAAAGAAAAATGTCCTCTCCGTATTCCATTACCACACAATTTTCCTCTCCACATCTAAAATTACAAAACACAAATCCAACCCTGCCCGTTAGTTAGGGTAGCTTGTGGACCCAAATCATCGCTGCCGAGTGAGGTATACATGTATTTTGATATACATTCCAGAGCTTCATTTTTCACATGAGAGGGGAACATTAGTACGGTAAATACTGGTACACAGCACAGAACAATCGATTTCACAGAAACGCGCCAGTTGTCTTGAAGGAGGGCACGGAGGTATCACTTTGGAAGGCGCGCATCTGGATGGGCCGTACCGTTCTGCTCGCGCCACTCGGACGAGTACGGGTGCTTGCAGTGTGCCAGAGTGGCTGGCTAGTATGCTGCACTGTAGGTTGCACTTGTTCATGTGCGCCGTCGAGTGGGGCGATAGGTCGAGCCCGACCGTGGGGATGACTGCTGCCATGTTGAGCTTGCCGATCTTGTGTTCATGCGGCGAAAACTGCTTAAGTGCACCGACAGGATACGAGGGGATTTCTATATCGAGAAGCTCTTGGTGCTCAGCTAGTGCTTGGTTGGTTATTGGTTTTTACGACACATCGACTGTTGAGTCATATAGCGTCGCCAATCTCTCACGCCGATTGGTCGCGGGCGAAGAGTAGCGACAGGTGAGATTCGAACCCACAATCTTTCGATTGCGAGACGAGCATCTTACCCCTAGACCACTCGTCCCCTCTCAGCTAGTGCTTCTGACACTTGCCACACGTCGGCCTTTTGTCTCCGTGCAGCACTTTCTCCCTAGTGAAGAGATGAAGCAGGCCTGGAGGCTCACCTGTCCAGACTTGGACGGGATGGGCAGACTCAGGTCTCAGAACGGATCGAAAGCGTTGGACGCCTGGCCACACATGGTGAATTGCAGCGTGGACTTGAGCTGACCGACAAATAGGTCGATAAACGGGGAGCTATCCGGTCGGACAAAGCGCGCCCACGACTCTGTTGATCTCTGGCTAGCATCGATGTTAGCATCAATACCTGCCGTGATGAGCTTGGGTAGACAGGTGACCTGATTCACAACTCATGCAAGCTCTCTAGCAGTCCTGAGAAATACCTGTGCGCCCTGCTGCTGATGGCGTATGAAACGTTCGGCTTAGCGTTGCACCTGTGCCTTGAAAGCCGTCATGTTGACCACCCGGTTCGACTTCTCGGAGGGCCGCCACATATCGCACATGAACATCGCGAAAGATTTGACGAGCACTCCCTTCACGACCGATGTGGTGGTTGGTTGATGGTCGATGGTCTTACGACACATGGACGTTGAGCCATGTAGCGTCGCCAATCTCTCACGCCGATTGGCCGCGGGGCCAAGAGTAGCGACAGGTGAGACTCGAACCCACAACCTTTCGATTGTGAGACGGGCAACTTACCCGTAGACTACTCGTCCCCACCGATGTGGTGGTGCTGATGTCGGACGAGTTCTGGTCGCACATGAAGTGGTCGTGTAGCGCGTGCGTGTCGCTCAGACACTGGAGCACCGAATTCACAAAACATATGTTCACCATGCTACGTAGCCCGTTGAGGCTGAGCTGGTGGCTGACGCTACCGTCGCTACTGCTTCTGCTGCCGCCGCCGCCGCCACCACCACCGCCGGTGTTGTGGTGACCGTCACCGCCACTGCCGCCACCTTTGCCGCTGCCTCCGCCGCTACCGCTACCGCCACATCCATCGCCGCTGCCACATCTGCCGCTGCCATCACCGCCAATCAGGCTGTCTCGACAGCTCTCGCGACGACACGCGGTAAACGCGTCGACCACAGCCTGACCAGAGCTGTTGTGTATCCTTGTTTTTGATGGGGACGGATCCAATTTAAGTGCTTAAGTGGAACAAATTTCGCTTTCCCCGGAAACGACGGAGACAAACATTGAAGTGGCCCGAAACATGCTCTTTCTTTAAAATATTGAGGGATGCATGCATGTCTTCAAAAATGTCCTTGGTGCTAGTGCTCCACCCCCCCCCCCCTCACCCTCCCCTACCAGAGCCATGACGTGACGGCGGGTGGGGCCGTTTGACAACTTAGCCACACATGCAGACAGGCCATCAAATACAGGCCATTCGGAATCAGTGCATTGTCATTGCAGCTGTCAACATCGACGGCTTCCAAATAGCCTCGAACTACCGCTGAGGACATAGTTAATCAAACGTGACCTTTCAGGAAAGATGCAGACAAGAATAGAGCTCCATCGATTTAATAATAATGGGCATTCGCATCAGGGAGGAAAAATAATGATCTCAGATTTGCATATCATATCAAGTGTATGCAAACATGACCATTAATGTAGACGTGTCAGATTCAGAAGAGTTCAGCCCAGAAACAGCTGAGCCAGCTTACAGATCTCTCTCCAAGGCCGGGCCGAATAGGGTTCCCAGTTTCAATATACCCTGCAATATTCTGGCGAGTGAGATAAATCGTGGATTCCCATATAAGCAGTGGAATAGTAGCTAGTTATGAATCTTCCGTTCAGGATCGGCTCTCCACTGGTGCTCCGAGGCCACTCAACTTACTGTCTGTGGAGGCTCCTTAATCGATATATATATATCGATATATATATATATATATATATATATATATATATATATATATATATATATATATATATATACATTACACGATTATGAGCACAATACGCCAGGGAACCCTAACATTACCAATACGGCATAGCAGACAACAAATAACGACGGACTCGTCAGCAACAGAACGAGCAAGCATGATTGCGTAACATTATAAAAAGAAGTGCAGGGCGATCAGGACCATCCTACCTTCCAGGTGTGCTCAGCAATGTGATTTAAAAACAATGGATCCGTGCTGCCAGTCCATTAGATAATGAAAAATCATCGCTGGAAGTCCATCTGAGATCCCTGCCCCCAACGCATCAGAAATCGCCGCTCCCAATTCACCTGAGACCACGGTTCCAGTTCATCAAAGATCACACTCCAAGTGCAATAGAGATTCAGCCCATCAGAAATTCCCTCTATCGGCCTACGATTGCCGCTTCCAGCCCACCAAATGTCGCCTTCTCAGGAATTGGCCATAAACCGGATAAAACTAGCTTTGCACCGGCTGCAAATGGTTATCGACAGTTAAGCCAAATCCAACTGACTGCATTCGTTGGGTCAGATTAACTTTGTTGACATCAAGGTCATCGATGCCATCACATGCAAAACCACTTAAAAGTTTGAATATTCTGCACCAGAGTTTAGCTCTTAAAATGCTTCTCAGATGTTTCGTATCAGTGAACACTCAAACTACTGGGCAATAACTCTCACTTGCATGCGTCACATGCACGTGGTCAAATTAGCTTCAGGTGAAATGAGGTCATGTGAAGTCACCGTTCATCTGCATATACTTGCGGCACGCAATGCATGCTTTTGGGTAAAAAATATGCGCTAGATAAGAAAATATATATTACATAGTCGCATAGATGACCAAGAAGAGCTCATACCCTCATTCCATTTCTGCAACACAATACGCCAATGTATTGTATTGTAGTTATTGTAGTTTAGGGGCGCATCGACTGCATAGGTCATATAGCGAATCATAGGTCATACGCACGCAACGCACACGCACCCGCACACTTACGGACCATGAGAAGATCATGCATACAAAGCGTACACACATTTGATCTAATGACCTTGAATAGGTCACGGGTGGGTCAGACTGTCCTGACACACTTGAGGACATACAAACCATATCTAAAGGTGTTTTCATTCGCAGACATTGATTCATTTTAACCCCCCAGTAATCGACGAATTAATGTTGAAATATGAGCGTAAATAAATTAATTTCTGACGTCAATTTAGCTTGACATGTAATGACCTCGGGCTCATTTTTTAAGGCGTTGTTCATTTAAAGGTATCCAAAGTATGAGTTGGAGGCGGAAGCGGTTCAAGCGCTATTCAAGATAAACCAGAGGGGAAAATACCGACACCAGTGCATTGCGCGCTAAGGATGCATTGGAGAATTTGACTTCTGTGTGTAAATGTTGCCACTGGTCACTAGATAATTAACACTGGCTTTACTCGGTTCGCTTAAGCTAGAATGAACGGCTGGAACCATGCCGTGGCATAAACAGCCCAGCTTTACTCTCAATACACCAGAGAACGCCCCCAGTCCTACCCTCAATGCATCAGAGAGCACCCTCCCAGTCCCAGTCTAAATACACCAGAGAGCGACCTCCCAGTCCTACCCTCAATACACCAGAGAGCGTCCTCCCAGTCCTACCCTCAATACACCAGAGAGCGTCCTCCCAGTCCTACCCTCAATACACCAGAGAGCGCCCTCCCAGCCCTCTTTCACAGCGAGCTGTGAAAGTCAGCAATGCTAAAAATGTGCACCATTGTGCACATAGTGACACCGTTGTGACGCGAATGCATCTGTCGCCTTGTGACTAGGCACATGTACCCGTTTGGGCCACAACTGTTATGAAACTAAACTTTATTCGAAGTCGAAATTGAACGGAATTGAAGTCCGAACGACAGAGCCCCTGTGAAAGATTTCACACTAAAACCCTAAACAGCCAGTAACTCCAGGTACTATCGTGTGCACAGGCAGACAGAAGTTGATACATATGGCTGTCACACATTACAGCTAGTGAATAGATAATGGGCAGGTCTGCCTAAGGACATACCTTGCCTCCCCTCCCAATATATATATATATATATATATATATATATATCTATATATATATATATGTATGTATGTATGTATGTATGTATGTATGTATGTATGTATGTATGTATGTATGTATGTATGTATGTATGTATGTATGTACGTACGCATATATATATATATATATATATACCCACATGGCATATCATAAAAAATCTGGTGACTTAAATTAAATACCACCAATGGACCATGGTTCATCCCAATTGCATAGCTGCCTGGTGAGTGGAGCCACCAGCACCACCACTGCCACTAAACAGCAGCAGTAGTGACTTGCCAACATCACCAGACGCCATCGCTTCAATCAATGGTATCCACAGTGTCATTGCACCAATAAATGGTATCCCAAGTGCCACCAGTGTCATTTTACAAATGAATGGAATCCCCAGCGCCACACGTTCCCCACAAGTTTGCCACAAGTGGTATGACCATACCACCCCGTGGTGGCGCCGAGGTTACTCGGTAGTCGGTGGTGCCACCAGCGCGGCTTGGTATCGTCACAGACCCGTAACACCACCGAGCGGCAGTGTCATTCAGTGGTGCCACGAGAAAAACACCGTGGCACCGGGATTGCTCGGTGGAGTCCTCAGCGTCGCTCCGTGATGTCACAGATTGGTGACATCACCGAGTTGCAGCATCACTCAGCGGTGTCACCATTCCCACTGGCAAACGTCTCGTGTTACCCACCCGTGTTGGCCAGCACGGTGAGCAGCTCCACGGCGTTCAGCTGCACCAGCACGTCGCGGCCGAACGCCTCTCGGATTAGCTCCGGAACCAGGCCCACGTCAATCAGCAGCTTCATGTTCTCCCGCGACAAGCAGGCTACGTTCACCACCACCTGGCGGCGAGAACGCATATTTGTGAGTGCAGAAATACACACGAGGTGTCAGCTTCACCTGAAGGAGAATCAAACACTGCTGTCTGGAACAGAATATGGCGGCACTGGACTTATGTTATACCACGCCCACCCGAGTGCTGTCAACCTGTACGTGATTACTTCCATTTCGACAAGCTGCCAAAAAACGTACGGGATTCCGTCTTCAGCATGCGTCCGTGAAGCTGACGCAGGCTGCTCAATGTGGGCTGGTGATATTGGGTGCTTCTCAGTGGTAGACACACATTTACACACTTCATCCGAAACCACCAGAAGCATTCTGCATTGCAAGCAACACAAGAGCTACCGAGGGGGAGACTGCGAGCATTATGACCGGGGCCGCGCAACCACAGCGTGCACCTAGCACTGCCACGTCCCAACATGGCAGTTGTCATAGCCTGAGCACAGTGTCCTGATCTTTAGAGGCTTGGGTGTTACACGACATACAGAACGAGTTAATTGGTTGCTCTCAACACGGTTTCATCAATAATTGTCCACTCCTCCTCCTACCTTACAACAGATCTGGAAAACAATCCTTGCCTTTTAAACTTTTTCATGATGTAATTAATCATTTTTGTAACTTGTAAGTGTTCACCCTTTGTTAGCAGGATCGCTTTCAAACGATTGGGTGGTGCTACTGAAGCGCACATCCTCGCGCACGTCATGAGTCACGATATTTCGCAATAATTTCCTACCCTTGCATTACCCTTTGAGAAATAGTTTTAACTGTGATACGCTGGTAAAAACAAAGTTTGGGACACTGCTTAAACACATCATGACAGACCAAGCAGCCACGCTCGCATCGTGATGGGCCAAAACAGCCACTCCCCACCGTGATGGACCACCACAGCCACGCCCACCGTGATGAACCAACACAGCCACTCCCCCCACCGTGATGAACCAACACAGCCACGTCCCCACCGTGATGGACCAACACAGCCACTCCCCACCGTAACGGACCAACACAGCCACGTCCCCATCGTGATGGACCACCACAGCCACGTCCCCACCGTGATGGACCACCACAGCCACGTCCCCACCGTGATGGACCAACACAGCCACGTCCCCATCGTGATGGACCACCACAGCCACGTCCCCACCGTGATGGACCACCACAGCCACGTCCCCACCGTGATGGACCACCACAGCCACGTCCCCATCGTGATGAACCAACACAGCCACGTCCCCATCGTGATGAACCACCACAGCCACGTCCCCATCGTGATGAACCAACACAGCCACGTCCCCACCGTGATGGACCAACACAGCCACGTCCCCACCGTGATGGACCACCACAGCCACGTCCCCATCGTGATGGACCACCACAGCCACGTCCCCACCGTGATGGACCAACACAGCCACTCCCCACCGTGACGGACCAACACAGCCACTCCCCACCGTGATGAACCAACACAGCCACGTCCCCATCGTGATGAACCACCACAGCCACGTCCCCATCGTGATGAACCACCACAGCCACGTCCCCATCGTGATGGACCACCACAGCCACTCCCCCCACCGTGATGGACCAACACAGCCACGTCCCCACCGTGACGGACCAACACAGCCACGTCCCCATCGTGATGAACCAACACAGCCACGTCCCCACCGTGATGGACCAACACAGCCACGTCCCCACCGTGATGGACCACCACAGCCACGTCCCCATCGTGATGGACCAACACAGCCACTCCCCACCGTGACGGACCAACACAGCCACTCCCCACCGTGATGGACCACCACAGCCACGTCCCCATCGTGATGGACCACCACAGCCACGTCCCCATCGTGATGGACCACCACAGCCACGTCCCCACCGTGATGGACCACCACAGCCACGTCCCCACCGTGATGGACCACCACAGCCACTCCCCACCGTGATGGACCACCACAGCCACGTCCCCACCGTGATGGACCAACACAGCCACTCCCCACCGTGACGGACCAACACAGCCACTCCCCACGGTGATGGACCACCACAGCCACGTCCCCATCGTGATGGACCACCACAGCCACGTCCCCACCGTGACGGACCAACACAGCCACTCCCCACCGTGACGGACCAACACAGCCACTCCCCACGGTGATGGACCACCACAGCCACGTCCCCATCGTGATGGACCACCACAGCCACGTCCCCACCGTGACGGACCAACACAGCCACTCCCCACCGTGACGGACCAACACAGCCACTCCCCACCGTGACGGACCAACACAGCCACTCCCCACCGTGACGGACCAACACAGCCACTCCCCACCGTAACGGACCAACACAGCCACTCCCCACCGTGACGGACCAACACAGCCACTCCCCACCGTGACGGACCAACACAGCAACTCCCCACCGTGACGGACCAACACAGCCACTCCCCACCGTGACGGACCAACACAGCCACTCCACACCGTAACGGACCAACACAGCCACTCCCCACCGTAACGGACCAACACAGCCACTCCCCACCGTGACGGACCAACACAGCCACTCCCCACCGTAACGGACCAACACAGCCACTCCCCACCGTGACGGACCAACACAGCCACTCCCCACCGTGACGGACCAACACAGCCACTCCCCACCGTGACGGACCACCACAGCCACGCCCACCGTGACGGACCAACACAGCCACGCCCACCGTGACGGACCACCACAGCCACGCCCACCGTGACAGACCAACACAGCCACGCCCACCGTGACAGACCACCACAGCCTCACGGCTGCCCCGTCTGACGGGCAGCCGCGCGCCGGCGGCCGTCGCGCCTGACCTCGTAGCAGCGGTAGCGGACGATATCGTCGGTGGCCAGGGTGTGTGTGAACGTCTGCAGCAGGGGCGGGCTGAACACGAGCAGGGCGGCCTGCTGGCCGCACGAGGACAGGCCAGTGACCGCGCGGACGGCGGCCGCCGCCACCGCCGAGTTGGGCGACCCTGGCCACGCAGGACGGCACTTCACACACGGTCACACTCAGGGGGCACGAGTTTCTGATCAGACTTCTTGGGTCGGAGCCCAAAATTAAACAAAAATAGAAATAAAAACTCTTAAGGCACCATATTTATCATAAACATAAAATCATTTCAAACAATAAGCAAGTGAAGTTTGCTTAAGCCACAATCCAATAAAAATGCAATATTTCTTTTTTTAAATATTTGCTTCACTGCTGTTTACAGCAGCTTTCACCTACTATTATCAGACAAATCAGAAAAACTCGTGTTTTCCAACACCTGGTCACCATCGGTTCGGGAGAACACACGCCATGAAGCCACATTCACTAACATCGAGATCACAGGAACATAGTCAACATGGAAAAAATCGATACGGGGTCGCAACCACCGTGGCGTCTAGCCTACCCGTAGGGTCAAGCTCGACCATGTCAAGGTCATGTGCAACAGTCATTACTAGAAACAGGACACAATATATGTGGTCTGGAAGTCACAATCCACAAATCAACATTGGGTAAGGTAAACACGACAGCACACCAAGTGAAGAACTCGGATCATCACCGGGTCTCAACTACACACGAATTACATCAGTTACGGGCCACCGTATGTTGATAGTCCCTCACAATAGTCAGTTAAAATGAAATACTCATCTAAAATACAGACCTGTCCGGAAAGCTTTTTTCTGGCAATCAAACTGGACAAGGCCAAAATAATCGGGACATCTACACTTAGCACAGAGTTCATACTATTGATCATGCCAATACACCTCTGAGCAGCACAATGATCAGATGATAGAGTGTGGTGCAATGTTGTCAATTGTTACTGTATACAAAATCACCTGGCATTACAACAAATGATGGACAACTCACCGATGCAGGCTATCACACTTTTCAGGAAGCCTGAGTTCAGTTTGAGGCTCTTCATTGCATCTTCATCCGCGATGCACCTGTCTACCTGTGGGATGGAACTGGCCTAAACATCTAGCACAACACAGTCAAGTGCCACCACCGTCATCAAGTCGAGTTCCACTTATGTTCCAATGTGAAGAGGAGACCAGTGACATTGCTTGTGTCATGCATGGATAGAGAAACCATATGTTTCGTCGTTTCTCTTTGGTATCACTCCCATGTGCCTGTAGAATGCCATGCCGTTGTCAGGCCAATGTGCTAGCAATTTTCTCTGGTGGAAAATGGGAAAAATATGGCTCCAAAGGTCAATTACCCACATTTTGTTCTTTATTTAATTTATTTTTCCCTTGGATACAGTAATATACTTGGTTGGTTTATGAAAGCATCGAACTTTGTGGAAGCAAGACACACATATACTCAAATGTGCTAGTGACGCACATTAGATCTACACCTGTTGTATGCACACAACTGTTCTGCATACATCCGATGATTATTATTGAGGCTTTATGGTGCATAAACTGCACACATCTGAAGAGGTCATGTAAAGATTCACCAGGAAATCGCACCGACCTGGTTGAGCACGAGCAGCTGTACCGGCTGGGCCGGGTGGGCCAGAGCACGCTCCAGCTGTGTGCCGTATCGGCTGATGTTGGCCGCGGCACGTCCGGCAGACAACAGTCGGCCCAGCACGTCTGCACACGTCTCCACCTGCTCCCTGTCAGACGAGACAACAGTCGGCCCAGCACGTCTGCACACGTCTCCACCTGCTCCCTGTCAGACGAGACAACAGTCGGCCCAGCACGTCTGCACACGTCTCCACCTGCTCCCTGTCAGACGAGACAACAGTCGGCCCAGCACGTCTGCACACGTCTCCACCTGCTCCCTGTCAGACGAGACAACAGTCGGCCCAGCACGTCTGCACACGTCCCCACCTGCTCCCTGTCAGACGAGACAACAGTCGGCCCAGCACGTCTGCACACGTCTCCACCTGCTCCCTGTCAGACGAGACAACAGTCGGCCCAGCACGTCTGCACACGTCTCCACCTGCTCCCTGTCAGACGAGACAACAGCTGTCATGCCCCCAACAGACAGCAGTAGGCCCAGCACATCTACACCTGTTCCCTGTCAGAGAAGACAACAGCTGTCATGCCCCCAGCAGACAGCAGTCTACCCAGCACATCCCCATCTGTTCCCTGTCAGAGAAGACAATAGCTGACATGCCCCCAACAGACAGCAGTCAGCCCAGCACATCCCCACCTGTTCCCTGTCAGAGAAGACAACAGCTGGCATGCCCCCAACAGACAGCAGTCTACCCAGCACATCCCCACATGTTCCCTGTCAGAGGAGACAACAGCTGTCATGCCCCCAACAGACAGCAGTCTACCCAGCACACCCCCCACCTGTTCCCTGTCAGAGGAGACAACAGCTGGCATGCCCCCAACAGACAGCAGTCTACCCAGCACATCCCCACATGTTCCCTGTCAGAGGAGACAACAGCTGTCATGCCCCCAACAGACAGCAGTCTACCCAGCACATCCCCACATGTTCCCTGTCAGAGGAGACAACAGCTGTCATGCCCCCAACAGACAGCAGTCTACCCAGCACATCCCCCACCTGTTCCCTGTCAGAGGAGACAACAGCTGTCATGCCCCCAACAGACAGCAGTCTACCCAGCACATCCCCACCTGTTCCCCATCACAGGACACAGACATCCATGACACATGACAGACAGCAATATATCTGGCATGTGTCCATCCACTCCCTGTCACAGGACAAAGGCATCTATGACACATGACAGACAGCGATCTGTCTGGCATTTGTCCTCCTTTTCCCTGTGATGGGAGATGGACAGTTCTCACATAAGCTGATTTTCACTGGAGCATTGCTGTCTGACAACCTGTGCAATAACTCATTGTAGATAGAGATGATGTGTTCCAGCTATCAGCATGTCTTCAGTTCAGTTGGTTGATTGTGCAGCATTGGGATATTTGAAACATAACTCCACAATGCCATTGGGGGCCTTTTCTGGTTCTATGAAAATTATCTGGTTCAGGTCATCAATGACATGTGCCACCACCAAAATTTCATATAGTGCTGCTAAGGGATGCCAGCTTAGGATGTTCAAATTTGCTTAGTTAGGTGTCAAGATGTAAATGAACTAAGTTCTCCCTGGAGAGTTTGTGATATGCAATGTAAATGAGACCACATTCACCTGATTCCTTACCTCAAAATGCAGTGTTATCAACTTCATTTTGTGTTATGTGCCTGATATAACAACAACACAAAAAAATATCAGGGGGGAAAATATAAAATGTTTGCATTTAGATCTGCATTTTATGGCATATGAAATGCTGAATCCTACCTAGGTATTGAATTTGATTGAAGATACTATTTTCATGTATGTAAAAAATAGGCAAACAATTTGTTTAGTGCAATGTCTACAGCTAAGAAAAACTCTATGAATCCAGCATGATCACATCCCCTAACATGCATACAATTGATACCTTGGTATAATAATATAGAAAAAATATTGGAACTGATGCCAGAAAAAGTGTGTCAATCTGCACCCAACTGCATGAATTTGAGAACCCAGTTGAAATAGGTCAAACTTCTCATTTTGATGACTATTATCCTCAGGACTTGGATGCTATGTCAATATGAAACTGGCTTTACATCCTGGCCTCAATGCCTAAAATTGTGAATTAGGGCACACTGAGCCAGAATTATGGTAGCTTCATGTATTTTTGGTGGCAGCATTAGTTAGGTTGCTTACATTCATACCTCACCTTGCCTCTAGTTCAGTTAGTTCAAGCATAAACAAAATCAGCATACAAAGATGATGAGTTCAAGTTTCTCATACACCCTCTGGAAAACCATCACCATGGCACCTCTCCTTGATGTCTTGCATTGTGGTTAAAACCAACCCCCCACCCTTGACCAAGTATGGAGGTAGGTCACTGCATTAGATATTTACACCAGCTATCCAATGAGCATTGGTGAAACCACATCAAGAGAACACAGGATATATAGCATTATACAATAACTGGGCCATTCCTTCTGTATGACAGAAACAATATACCTCCCATACATATCCTATACACCTTATCAAAGGAAGTGAGTAATACCCATGTGTTCTGTAGAATGTCCCTTGCATTAATTTGCAACTTACCCTCATCATTCATTCCTGTAAAAATATGAGCAAAATTCTGGCTGGCTAATTGAGTTTTAGGGCACAAGCATAATTATGGGTGAATGGATAATTTATCAGTCTTATGGTTATATATATGGGCATGGGCTATTCATGATACTCAATGTATTCAATGGCCATGAACCATAATTTAAAAGTGAAGAAAAACACAACTTGGGCCTGTTTTCAGATCAGCAGTTCATGTGTGAAACTTTTGTTCTGGAGAATAGACATAGGAACAGGGTGGAAGGGGAGAGGGAGGCCAATGGTGCCATGCCCTCAACATTTTAGAGTCATTGTTATTGACCACATGGACATTGAATGTAAGCAATAGCTGCATGCTAAGCTTGAACATCTCCCTCACTTTTTTGGGTGTTCCTATGCACATGCTCTATTGCCTAGGTACCTTAAGTAGCTGTTTAGTCTGTGCCAGAGGTCATGGGAATGGCATATTCTGAAATATACTGAATATCCTGATCTCACTCCTAATGAATGGAATGGTGCACATCAATAAACTGAAAACAATGAAAATGGTATAAGTACCTACCTACTACAGTGAGTCAACTGAGTTTAGGTCTGTAGATACTAGATACCCATGTTTGATGTTCATCTTTAGCCATAAAACAATTTTAAATCAACTGATAACATATAGTCCATGTTCAGGGTACATATAATTAACACATGGTCCATATTATATGATTTTCATAGTTCTGTAATATGCACATAGCATCAAGTCAATTATCTTGATATTCAATCTCATATCTTATTATCACCTTTGTATAAGTATGGCAATTCAATTCAAATTATATATAATCTGTGTGAAATGCTAAGAGTTGATGCAAGCTGGTGTGCACCATAGCATGGAATGATGCATGATTAAGTTGATGCCCATGGCACATATCAAGTGGTTGACATGGCTCAATGTAATGCAGAATGTTGCAAGTGTGCACTAGTATGCAGTGTTACAAGTGTTACTAGTATGCACTGTGGTACAAAAATATGTTGCACTGGCATGCTATGATACTGAGAATATATTACACCTTGGTAATGTATCCACCACCAGTTCACTTTGTGCACAACAGATCATATTGCTGGTGCATCAAATCTGGCAGACTACTTTGCTGAAAGTCTTGCATATCCAGGCAGTCCAGGCAATCTGTTTGGGCTGAGGGTGGGCAGGTTGGGCACAGCATAAACAGAGTCCAAGATGGCTCAACTTTGTTGTTTGCATTAGAGAAACTTGCATGGGCACAGCCCACATTTTATTGGGCAGAGCCACAACTTTGGCTCAGCCCAATTAAGCCCAACATGGAACAGCCAAATTATGTTGGGCTGAGCCACAGTCGAGGGTTATGCTTGGGCTGCAGCCATATTTGCCCAAGTGGGCCCAGGTTGCATTTTGCATGAATTTTGGTTGGTTCCTCAGGCGGTTTTACAGCGGCTTTTTGCTCTCAGGTCACGTGGTCTCAGGAACAGCATAGAGCAGTGATAAATTATTCATGAAATTAGGTGGAATATACCACCTATTGAACAATGAGGAGACATCCTTCCCAAAGAAGTATTGACATCATGCCTCTTGATGTGTGTTTATGAAGTCCCCATGCCTTGTTTCTAATGGTGGTTTATGTGTAAGTATCATGCCTATGCTCACCATGACATATTGTGATACATAAACATCCTGTACCTAAAGCGATTTCAAGTAAAGAGATTACACATGATATTGTCTACTGTTTAACACACACACTAGAGGGGGAGGGGCGAAATCGCCCACCCCTCCGGTTTTTCGTACATAACTCCAGATTTTACCAGTCGATATACACCATTTTTTGCGTACCTGCTTCGAAATGACCGGCGCGTCGTTTTAAACGACGCAAGAAAAATTTCAATCGGCCAAACATTTTTTCGAGTTAGGGGCCATTAGTTTTTTAATCGTAGCAACAGACCACAAAAATCGCGCTGATGCGCTTCCCGTATATCCGCAAAAGGGAAGTGTTCTTGGCAACACTAGCGACTTGTTTGATGTATGTTGCTATGCTATATAGTTTCAAGGTCATGTTAGGTCACCGAGGTCCAGTTAGGTCAAGTTCATGACAGGTTAATGGAACCAAACTTGGTCAACTGGAATGTTTTCATAAATGCACTACTGTTTGTCATTGTGTCCATAAGTGTCTCCATACTTTATTCATGTAATTCACTCCTTTCTTTGCAAAGCCAATTGTGCCGAGCTGACCGACGGAACGGTCGGGCGGGTAGCCTGGTTCCGGTAACTGGAACAGGTAACTGACCTGATAAAGTGCTGCTATATAGGTGACCTGAGGTCAAATGTCGGGTCTAGCATCTGTATTGCATCATTAGTAATGTCCAAAACATCATTGATGCCCATTTTGGAGCATTTAAACACAATCACAGCGATCCATAACAATGACAAGCCAAGCCACGCAAAACAAGAACATTTTGACAAATGTGACCTCATTTGACCTTGAAGATATTGACATAAGGTCATGAAATTTGCACACAATAGAGTTCACTACCATACCCATCCACCCTGCAAATTTTGTTCCTCCAGCTTTAATAGGAGCCGAAATCTTAGGGGGGCGGAATCCGCCCACCTCCTCCCTTGTCAGCCCAATTGCATCCTGATCACAACTGCTGGCTGGGTACCTAGATAAGTACCTAGGTATCAGGATGTCAGTGATCACTTTGATTTGAATCTGGTGAATTAAAAATTGATTTTTTTCTCAAAAACAATATGGTGATGGAAGTGCCTGCAGGTATTCTTCAAGTATTACCCCTCAGACTTCCTTTATCTCAACAATGTATCCAAGCCATAGTCAGCTGACTTCCAGTCAGCTGTTGGTGACGTCACTCAAACGTACCGAGTTGCCCCCAGTTGGGTGCACTGAATGACCCAAGGGCATCACCAGGAATATGTACAAGGGTTGGGTTAGGTTAGGCTTTCACCATCGTGAAATAGAATCTGCACACCCTCCCCTAGCAGGAAATTCCTTGTGCTGTATCTAGAGTGACATCTCAACCACCACCCATCAAAGTAAAATGTCCTGTGAAGCCCTGAATATATACCTCCACAACTGCTTCGTAGACATAAATTTGTCCCTGACGCCCATGGATTAAGTCCACATCGACCCCTTATAAATATTCCTGGTGATGCCCTGGAATCCTTCAGTGCACTCGTATGGAAGTGTTGTTTCTGTATGTTTCAGTGACGTAACTAACAGCTGACTGGCAGTCAGCAGACGGTGACTCGGATGCATTGTTGATATAAACAAAGCGTGAGGGGTAATACTTGAAGATTACCATGCCTGCATATACCCCTACTTCCCTACTTGTTCACCAGGCTGATAGCCATAGCTGATAGTTAGATAAACTGAGATAGGCAGGCCAGCCATTTGCAATTGTTGTTTTGGGGCAGGGATGGCAGAATGGTTAATATGTTGAGCTCCAGGAGCCAAAGGTCCTGGGTTCAACACTTGCACCACTGCAGACATTTTCCAATCCCATGGCCCACTGGCGGAGCAGTGTGGGCAGTGCCATTAGCTGTGATTGTGCATAAAGTGAGTCAAGAACCACCCAATAAACAAACAAACAAAAATTGTTGTTTCATACCCACAGTCCAGACTGGAAAGGTGTGCCTTGTCAAGCCATTTGCCATACTTTGCAGCCTGCCCTAGAATTAGGTACTGATACTCACTTGCTAGAGCTGTTCAGGCAGTCAAACAGAACCATCAGATTAAGCTGAGAATCTGCATGTTGAATATGATCAATTCGTAGGGTTGAGAGCACATTTTTTAGTTCATCTAATCCAGATTTTGGCTCCGATGAAATAGAAATGCTTTGAAGCAAACTAGCAAGATCGCTCACGGTTACAGCCATGAGGCCCTGCGAATTAGAATCTTCTTTTCAATGCGAACCGATTTTTCGCCGGGATTCAAAATTACTCTAGTGCTTATATCAAAATGGGGAATACCACGTTTCAGCGCCTTTCTCTGATCTTGTTTAAACCCGTTTAAACCAAAGCCGAGGGATGTACCTTCCCCAACCAGCCGCACACACATGCACAATAATGCGCACGTTTGTGTTTGTTGTGCGCCACCACTGAGCCAGAGTACAAGAAGTATTCTTATTTGCTGCACAGATAGAGAACACTAACTTTTACATAAACCATAAACCCATCCTGCAGCGCGGTACTTACGAAATTCAATTTCTTTAGGTAAATACAAAATCCAAGGGACAAGAGGTAATGCTTTATTTATTAGCGAATAGACAATCCTTGAGAGAAGAGGTTTCCACTTACTTGAGTTATTATCCCGACCACCAGTTCACGGGAACTTTGTACTTTTGGAGACTGATTGGAAAAGTACAGCACATTCATCAAACTAGCGACAGATTCATATTGATATTGAGTTGGATATTCGCCGGTTTCCGATTCCCTTCAAAATTCGTACACGGATAGAACTCGACGCACTAATCATCATGAGCATAAAAGCTAAGAGGGGCGTTCATAAACAGCTCATATATTCAAGGTCAAATGTCAAAGTCTTGAGGTCGGGTTCTTCAGATTCCCTTCAAAATTGGTCCACAGGCAGAACTTGATGCACTGATCATTATTAGCATAAAAGCTAAGAGGAGCGTTTATAAACAGCTGAAATATTAAAGGTCAAATGTCAGAGTCCTTGAGGTCGGAATCTTCTGAGTCCCTTTAAAATTGATCCACGGGTAGTACTCGATGCACTGATCATCAAAGAGTCCCGATTCCAAATCACATAATTGGTTTCGGGGTTAGCCAGTGAGGATTGGGTACAAACATAGGCCACGGTGTGGCGTGGCTCCTCTTCAACCGACCGCAGCTATAACCCATCAGTCCACGTGAAGAGTTCAGAAACGACTACCCCGCACATCACTAACTCACATCAACGATTAGCGTGAGGAAATCTGCATTAAATGCGAATCAGAATCGTGAGGTCACTGATCACAAAACTGGTGGAAGCGCCCTAAACACAAATAACAAGCAAACAAGTGAATCAGAAACAATCACATTTTACATGAATCAGCTCAATTCGGCTCAATTTCTGGCGGGACATTGAGTCGATTCATCAAACGTGGGCGCGGCGCACGCAAATTGCGCCGCTGCGCCGCTGCGCCGGCGGCGCACCTTAAAAACCGGCGGCGCAGCGGCGCCGGCGCGAATTCTAAAAAAAAAACGGCGCAACGGCGCGCGGCGCAAGTAAAAAATCCGCGCCGCTGTCCAGCTTTAGCGAGCGATAAAAGACGACCTAAGACTCCGACGCGGCAAGCACATATGTACCTGACTACCTGTTACGTGTAGTATTATAAGTAATTATACTAACCATATACATTAGTAAAAGTAACTACCTGTAAAATTATATATATATCGCCGGCCGAGCAATATAGCTCACGGCCCATAGTTTAATCTTTAATATGAATATAGGTAACTGTGATGCCAATTATAAGTTGTATTTTCAATAAAAATGACTTTATAGTCTAAAACTGGTTTTTTGGGGCTTAATAGGTAGAAACTTTGGCACTGCACATAGTTTTTGTATAGGCATACTTAATGGGGTCTGAAAGTTGATAAAGATGTAGATGGCGCTGAGAGTCAATGGTCACCCAGCCTTCTTTGGCGAACCTAAAGCGCTATGTTTTGTGGGTTAGGGAGGGCAGAATCTTTATATTTAAAAAGCCTATTGTACATTTTGTAAGCAGCGTATGTTGTTTGCGCGTATTTAATTATGTTGAATGTACTTCAGACACGTCTAGTTTGCTGGAATATTTACCATTAGTGCGCTAGAAATTAGGAGAAGCAAGCCAGAAGTATGGGTGTATGTGCGGTTCCCGGCTGCCATAAACGTGATCCATCTATCAGGTTTCCAGCAGACTGCAAGGTAAGAAGGCAGAAAATTGATTTGAAAAACAACTATTGTTTGACCGCCTTTCTGTAAAAGACGTAGTGGGAACCATTTAGGAAAGCACTGGTAAGGTACCTAGGCACATTAGATACCAAGGTAAGTACCTATCTATTGTCCAGACTGTAAAGTATGGCACAAGGTTCACTGGGGCACATCAGCCCACAGTGAAAATATGCACCAATCCACACCAAGGGTGAGAAATTGACTCCAATCTGCACCCCCCCCCAATCCATAGCCAGGAATTTGTCATGGCTAATACTTAACATGCTAAGATTGGATTGTTAGCCAACTTAATTTGAAACTAATAATTTGAGTTCCACCCATAAGTTATGTTCAGTCAAATTAATTTCACCAAAATTGCATTGCAGGTTAGGTTGGGCAGTGGGTATCTGGTCACCTAGAGCTAGGTACCTTACCAAGGTAGTTGTTCATATGGGCCCCATTAGGGGCCCACACCCACCTCTCAGGGAGCCTGCACTGCTTGGGGCACTGACTCCCAGGGGCCCACATCTCTTGTGGGTCCTGTACACAGGAGTGTATCCAGAAAGCTGACAAGGGGGGGGGTGACCTCATAGAGAGGGGGCCCATGCTGTGCCAGGATACCAGCCAAGAATGTCCTTCCTGGAGTAGGCAGGGTGGAAAGTGATGTTTGATGAGGCCTGCTAGTATTCCATGTTCCGGTCTTGGGGGGGCAATGTCTGGTGTGACCCACAGGTATTCCATGTGCCAATCTTGGGTGGGGGGTCTGACACTTGTGAAATTGTGCCCCATCTTGGGAAAATTATCGTACAGATTAAGGGGTTTAGGGTAGCCTTTAGGTCAGGTTTGGTCAGGCCGGGTTAGGTTTGATGTTGATTCAGATTAGAGTCGTTAGTAAAAAGAGAATAAGGAAAATCACCCACACAAACACACACACAGATGCACATATCACATGCACCCATGCATACACAACACCCACACTCCACACTCACCCAACAAATCTCACCAAAAGCCAGCACATGCATTTTTAACATTAGGTGGGTAGAGATCTCTTACCTTTGGACCAGCTCTTCCTTCCTGCCCTTTGTGGATGCATGCCTTTCCCTTAATAAGCTTGAAAGTTGAGGTGTTGTGAAACTCCCATAAAAATCCCTATCACTATTCAAGTCCATAATTGCGCCTAGTAGCTGCCACCGTAACGTGCAGTCAATAGCAAAGCACTTGCCAGCTCAGACGCGTATGTTCTACCCAAGCTAGTGGCCAGAGTCCGATAATTGGCGAGTTCCTGGCACACTGTAACCCAAGAACAACCTTTCTTCAACACAATATTTCCGAAATCCTTGGCCTAAATGACTTGCAACCCTAATAAAAGCCACATGCCAACACCGACTCCCGGCAACCCCACGCAAAATGCACAGCAAAGATGGCCGACGCCTCCTCGTCGGGTGACCATTGCGTACAGCGCCGCCCTGGTGGCCAAATCGTAGCTTTCAGACCCCAATGGGGTCTGAAAGCTACGAATAGCGGTGCGCGGCGCAGCGGCGCAGCGGCGCGGGGCGCAACTGCAGGGGCCAAAAATAGCGGCGCAGCGGCGCGGGCGCAGGTGGGCATCGCCGCCGGCGCACGGGCGCGGGCGCAAGTACCAAAATTCAGCGGCGCGCCCACCTTTGCGATTCATTCAGGAGACAAATTCACACAGTAATAGGACATGAGGGAACAAGTTACCCAACAACAATGTAGACACACCAATATGCTTTGCTAAATAAATACGCCAGTGACATGTTGTAGCCGACCAGCTGTCGAGCTGGGTGAACATGGGTTTAATTTGAACATTTCAAACCTCCAGTTTGTGCAAATCATTTCAACTGAAACATGAGATAGGCGAATGTTATATTTTCCATCGATTACGGTGCATCTGCAGTATGTCATCACTGGATTGTGACGACATTTTACAGCTGTAGTATGACGTCACTAGATTGTGGCGACATTTCACAGCTGCAGTATGGCGTCACTAGATTGTGGCGACATTTCACAGCTGCACATTGGGCGGCGACAATGCTTAACAGACTAACCCTGACACCGCTGGTTTGTGGTGGAATTGTATACGTGTATATGAGCGCTGATGCAAAGCACAAACTGGGTGGCGGCGACATTCTACAGCTGCACATTCGACATACGTGTACTGGACCCTGGCTGCATGTTGACTGCATCAGTGACATGAGCATTCTTATCCCTTAGGCACTGTTTAGGGGGTAGCGCGTGCGGCCGTGGTGACTTCTTTGTCCATGGGTTTAGCCCTGGCCTCGGTCGGAACTCAGCACGCACATCGTGATGCAACACGTGATTTTGGACCGGCATCCACGTTGCCCTACAGTGCAATCGGCATCACTGCAATGAACATCGAATTGGACTTTCTCCGCACAGTTATACTCGTAAACATACCAGTAATTCCAGGAAATGTTTTATGATCAAGTAACTCAACGTCGTGTCGGACGACGAACACGTTCTCTGTTCAGTCTACAGATGGCGAACGAGAGACATGTCGGGCCGGCCCAAAGCAAGGACCATATCGCGATGGGCGCACACATCACTACCACAACCACAACCGCACACACATGTTACCGGTTATCTTATCTGCGCGGGTACGATAGCAGCAGACGATGTTTTATGTCACCTCAGTGTATACACAAAGTCTGTTCACAGGCGGGTGGGAGTCTGCGTCGCTTCTGGCCGGGTCCAGACGAAGAGCGGGAGGGGAGGGCGCAGCGCGGCTTGCACATTGTCCGGCCGCGTAGTGCTTTGAGGACGGCCGCTGCCGGACGTGCTCGGTCCGTCAGCGTCCCCCAGCCCGCAGTGTGTGCGTGTGCGTGTGTGCGCGTAACCGACGAGGCGTCGCCATGCCAGCCCGTCGTGTGCGCGCCTGGCTGCTGCCGCTGGCCGTGGCGCTGATGCGGCTGCCGCCGCTGCAGGCCGCGCCGCCGCACGTGATCCTCATCGTGGCCGACGACCTGGGTTACAACGACGTGCCGTGGCACAACCGGCTGGTGCGCGCGCCGACGCTGGCGCGGCTGGCGGCCGCCGGCGCGCGGCTCGAGCAGGCCTACGTGCAGCCCGTCTGCACGCCCAGCCGAGCGGCGCTGCTCACCGGCCGCTACCCGTTCCGGCTGGGCCGGCAGCACGAAGTGCTGTGGCCGCTGCAGCCCACCGGGCTGACGCTCAACGCCACGCTGCTGCCGCGTCGGCTGCGACGCGCCGGCTACCGCACGCACGCCGTCGGCAAGTGGCACCTGGGCTTCTGCGCGCGCCGCTACACGCCCACGGCGCGCGGCTTCCAATCGTTCCTCGGCTTCTGGACGGGCTCGGAGCACTACTACGCGCACACGCGTTCGCTGGACAACAGCACGTGGGGCTACGACTTCCGGCGCAACATGAGCGTGGCGCGCAGCTTCGCCGGTCGGTACTCGGCCGACGTGTTCGCCGAGGAGGCGGAGCGCGTCATCGACGACCACCCGGCCGCGCGGCCGCTCTTCCTCTACCTGGCGTTCCAGAGCGTGCACGCGCCGCTGCAGGTGCCCCGCCGCTACTGGGACCTGTACCCGGGCGTGCGCGACGCCGACCGGCGCACCTACCTGGGCATGGTGTCGGCGCTGGACGACGCCGTGGCGCGTGTGGAGGCGGCGCTGCGCCGGCGCGGCCTGCTCGACAACAGCGTCATCATCTTCACCACCGACAACGGTGGCCAGGTCTGTCGCTGAGCGGGGAGCTCACAGATGTTTCATGTATACACATTGTGTGCACGCCGACATTGGCGATGAGCTGTGCATGCAAGTCACAACCATGGTTGTCTAACTGGAAATGCGATTGACAAGTGGGTCCTTATTATACAGAGATATTGGGTGTAGGTGGGACAAGTTAAGGATAGAGAGCTCTTGTTTCCAAGTGATAGCCGTTGTAGGCTCGTGGCCCAGTTTACGCTATATTATTGCCACTCGTGCGTGCCTGGCGCTTAATGGCTGTTAGCACTTGGTTGGACAATGTCCAACGAATGACCATAGTTGGAATATTAGCCATCGAGCGAACAAAAAGTCAGGGAAGTACAGGTTGCGCCACCGAACGTACGGGTTGATGAATATCTAGCATGGGTGGAGAAAATCCAGTTTGAATCATGCTCACAAACCCACAGGATTAGACTACAAACCAAGGCTATATATATATATCAGGTAGAGTACTCTACCTCCAGAATGGGAAGATACTCGAAGTTAGAAGCAACGACTCTGCGACGCAGCTGGAAGTTAGTAGCAACGACTCTTTGCGACGCAGTTGAGACAGGAAAGGCTGATGAGAAGCAGGGGATCAGGAATTATTGTGCGAGAGCGAGCCAGTCGGACGTTGGCTATTGTTTGTTGTCTGCACTCGAATGATAACATCATACAATATATAGCTAGAGTTATGCTGCCCGAATTACGTGCTGGTGCATAGGAAGAGACTCTAAGAAGGCTCTCGAAGTAGCTTAAGGTCGGGGGGGGGGGGGCTGGTGCAATACATATAAATTGGTCATAGATGGTGCCCTTAATCATTTTTGTACAGTTCTCACTCACCAGCCAATGTCACATACTCACCAATTATTCGCCCCACCAACTATAAGCTGTCGGGATCGGGCAGTGTCAGTGCAGCGGCAGTAAATAGTAAACAGGTAACTCGGGTGCGATGGAGGTTCAGCACTTTCCCCGGTATATCTTGTGTATGCCCACTGACGGATCTAGGGGGCATGCAGCCCATGCCCCTCCCAAACGACCTGAGGAGGGCCAAGCGGTAGTTTGCCTCCACCCGCTGAAACGGGAACTGTAAAATTACCTCAAGTTGTCAGTTTGATTATGCATACGGCAACTTCAGTTCATCAAAATGTAAGAAGCTGAACATGCATGATCGTCACTAGGCCTTCGAGGTTTGGGAAAAATGAAGCTTTCCCCCGATTTTTCTCATCTTTCTCACGTACGTTTACGCCTACATACATTTACGTTTACTTACGTACATTTGCGGATACGTATATGTGGGCACAAGGGTGTCGTTTTATGAAAATGATTGTGATTGCTCAAATGCTCGAAGATATATGGCATAATTCACGTGCGCGGGGCCATGGAAAATGCGCACTGAGCACATGGACACGGAAAATGTTAGTATGCGTCAGGAGCGGATACAGGAGTGAGACACTGGATGGCATGTGCCCCCCCCTCCGATGGAAAGGCCACGCGACTCTAACCGGGAAAAGGTGCCTGCCTGGGGAGGCTTAAGTGCATGGACCCCGCCTCTAGCTGAGCGATTTTTTTAGGCAAAGACAAAACGAAAGGAAAAGGCGCTCCTTCAGTACGCTCGAGTACACCCCGACCTCCCGCTCAACTCATGTTCAGCCAAACGTTGGCTCCAGGGACTTTTGCAAAGGCGCTGCTCGGAAGAAATCGCGCCCTTTCTGACAAACATCCCTCGAAACGATGGTGACCAATCGGCGACCGTCCCCCTCCCACGTCACAGACTGGCTGACCGTGTGCCCTCGCTTCGTCACTGCTGAACAGCGGGAGTGCAGACTCCTGCTCCAGACCATGTCTGAATTCCCACCCAGCCGTTACATGATCCAGCGTGGTGCCTCAGAGTGCAGCATGAGCTGGTCAGATTGGAAGCCAGTCGCCTACCCTCTGAAAGTGAGAGCCTAATCGCAGCGTCTGTCTGCGGCAGGTGCTGGCCGGCGGCAACAACTACCCGCTGCGAGGCAACAAGGTCACCCTGTGGGAGGGCGGCACGCGCGCCGCCTCCTTCGTGCACTCTGCGCTGCTGCAGCGGCGCGGCTACGTCAGCCGAGCGCTGATCCACGTGACCGACTGGTACCCGACTGTGCTGCGTCTGGCCGGCGTGCGGCCCGCCGCCGAGGACGCGCTGCTGGACGGCGTCGACCAGTGGGACGTGCTGTCGCGCGGCCTGCCCAGCCGGCGCCACCACATGGTCTACAACATCGACGTCGAGCAGCGGCTGAGCGCCGCCGTGCGCGTCGGCGACTGGAAGCTGATCTGGGGCTTCCCGGGCGACAAGAGCGGCTGGTACCCGGAGCCTGGCGCCACTGACTTCTGGCCGCTGGCGGAGCACGAGCTGTCGCGCACGCGCTACCGCCTGCAGCCGGGCGCGACCGATGTCTGGCCGCTGGCGGAGCGCGAGCTGTCGCGTACGCGCTACCGCCTGCACGAAGAGCGCGACTGGACCGGCGGCGACAACGCCACGTGGCTGTTCGACCTGGCCGCCGACCCGACTGAGCGGCGCGACCTGTCGCGCCAGCGGCCCGACCTGGTGGCCGCGCTCCAGCACGTGATCCTGCGACAGCTGCAGCGGCTGGTGCCGGCCGACTGTCCGGCAGACGACAACCGCGGCAGCCCCAACCGCTTCGGACACGTGTACGCCACGGACTGGTGCTGAAGCCGGTTGCGCTGCTTCGTCCCCTGACTTGCCGTGTGGAAAACCGGCGCCGGCCATGGCCTCCCTCCCATACGCCAGTCTACGGACGAAGGCCCACTGGTGAATAGGGCATTGAGACCAAAGTCTCGCATCGCCTATCAACTGAAATACAATATAACCGATCTGATACCCGTTGGAATGGAAGTTTATGTCAGCTTTGCGTTCTGTTCTAACTAATATGAAAAACAGTACCAAGCACTAATTATGTTAGCGGTCTTGGGCAGTGAACACATCCAAATACATCTAGGCCATGCCTTTGCTTCATTGGTCTTAGTCCGTGGGCTTAGCCTGGAGGCTACCACGAGCCCAGGCCAGTACATATCCCGCATGTTCCAGGGACTGTTTGAGCCAAGCCCTAGTTGGCCGGCGACTTGGGCCGCAGTCCACCCCGCGGCAACACTGGTGTCAGTGGCTATGCTGGTGCCAGTACACCACTGACGGGTCGCCAACCGAGGTGCGGGCGCAGGGCAAATCGCAAACTGTGTGATTCGCACTGATGTTTACATGGTGTTAGATCTCCTCTAAGTGGCTACACAATAGTGAGTCCGTTTTGTAATTAGCATGGATACGTACTGTTCTGATAACTGCCAACATCTCTCTATCCAGCTGGGGAACGGCTGGGTTGATTTCGCAAATAATTTTAAACCGTGATGCGCCGGTTGGGTTCAACGTAAGATCAAGAAACAACACTGTGTACTCTTGTTGAGGTCTGCCTTCTTTCTACAAAGGGTTGGCAGCCGCCAAAACGCTCTTCCCAGTCAAATGGTGAATGTTAGCGCACTAGTTTCAATAAGTTTGAGGTGGACAAATACTTCACGACTATTGGAGATGATTACAGAGATTAGCGCACCCTTCATCGGTGGTTATTTGTATGCATATATAAAGGTGGGCATGTGTGTACCCGACACGTATGTCTGTTTGTATGCGGTTCGTTATGTGAATATTGTTCACATAAACTGCATGGTCACCTCCTTGCAAAGGTCTCCACATTGACATGTGTGTACATGCATGAAGGGAGCCGCGACAGCCGGTGCTCCGGCACCACTGACAGCCGGCGCCCCTGAGCCACTTGTAGCCGGCGGTCGGAGGTCGGGCGGTCGGTCGGCCGTCACCGATAGCCCGGCACAGCGGCGGCCGCCGCGAGACGCGCTCGATTGTTTGTTTCGGCGGCGGCTCGGCCGGCTGTCCGTCAAGGCGAGGCCGGCCCGCTGTATGGCCGGCCGGTGATTGAAGGCGTGTGACAGCGCGCTGAGACGGTGCGCCGGCGGCTGGCACAGCGTCCCAGCGCCGCTCGGCCGCACACACAGGTAACGTGCCAGCGGCACCCACCTCCACCCCGGCGGCCGCCGCCGAGGTGGGGGTGGGTGCCGCGGGTGGCTGGCACAGCGTCCCAGCGCCGCTCGGCCGCACACACAGGTAACGTGCCAGCGGCACCCACCTCCACCCCGGCGGCCGCCGCCGAGGTGGGGGTGGGTGCCGCGGGTGGCTGGCACAGCGTCCCAGCGCCGCTCGGCCGCACACACAGGTAACGTGCCAGCGGCACCACCTCCACCCCGGCGGCCGCCGCCGAGGTGGGGGTGGGTGCCGCGGGTGGCTGGCACAGCGTCCCAGCGCCGCTCGGCCGCACACACAGGTAACGTGCCAGCGGCACCCAACTCCACCCAGGTGGCCGCCGCTGAGGCGGTGCGCCGGCGGCTGGCACAGCGTCCCAGCGCCTCTCGGCCGCACACACAGGTAACGTGTCGGCAGCACCCACCTCCACCCCGGCGGCCGGCGCTGGATGCAGTGTCGCAGGCGACACAGACGGTGCACCGACCGATCGCCGCGGCATCTCGGCGGGTGAGACATCAGTCTGCTTCAATCATTTCAGCATCCTGGGTCCTGCATACAGCTGAACTGTTTCGTTTGGGTGTGTGTTGTGCAGTTAACAAATTCACTCCGATAGGTCTTAGTTGGGTGATTATAACTTGCTTCACTTGCATGAAAATTATGCGCTGTTTAAATAACTAGCTGGGTGCCGCTTCTTCTAGAACTAGTTCCCTTTTCACCAATGAACAATATCGTTCCTGCAGTCCGCGCACATGCCAGTTATAAGCGGGTGTGAGTTACGATAGGTTGAACTGTGGTCCGCACCCAGTTCAGTAAAACGTAGTCACACCTTTTATCTCTCTTATGGCTTCACATTGTAGCCGCGCAAGAATTTAGTATTCCAGCAACAGAAGGCATCAAGGACGTCGATCGTTCTCCGTGCAAACGTCGGGACGCCCGCGCCTTTGCCGCGCAGCGTACCATCTGTTATGATGAAGCTTCCGGACCGATGTATGATATCCAACAGTTTTTGGTACCGTACGATAGCCAAGCGGCTGCGTTGTTGCGAACATTATGCTTTTTCAACTATGTCTCTAACTTTCGAGCAAATAACGGGCTTGTGTCAACAACTACGACAAGACTAGGGTAAGCTTCGGTCTTGTGATGCCAAAATCCACATCTAGTTTTTACTATACCCCAAAGATATTGACACTGTCAGAGAACAAAATAGCTGTCATTACATGGGGGGATATTTTTATGCTGTGGCTTTAACTTCTGAGAAAATAACGGGCTTGAATGCAACAATACCAATACCATAATACCAAATATAATACAACACCATACAATACCAATACAATACCAAAATACCAAATACGACAATGCCGTTATAAGCGTCCATTTTTTACTGTCTAATTCTGCATTTAATTTTGATCGCATTCTGATATTTGTGGTAATGTAAGATGGCCAAATGGCTATATTTTTTACCAAGTATGATATTGTTATTTCCCCTACATTCACCCACAGGCAAGCATTTCATTAATAGACCTTCGCCATCAGCTCTCGTAGCAGTATTTACAAAAATTGCCACTTGTAGTTGTTCCGCTGGCCGCCTTCTACCCGCATCGGTTCTGTGGTATTAGGCACAGGCGTCCGCAGCCTCCAATCGGTCAGGATGCTGGGTGGTCTGTGGCTGCTCAGGCAAGCAGATCAGTCCAAAAGAAATATGTAAAAAGAGTATGAGCTGTGCCAGGAGTTGCGAGGCACTGCAGGCCTACAAAATGCTGATATTGGGGCTGTTTGTTAAGCAAGCTGATACAGAAACTGAGAGGCAATGGTTAACCCAGAGTGATGGGTAGCAGGTAGGATGCTCTTCACCTTCCCTGCGTTCGATACTTTTGGGTGAGTTTCCTCCAGACTCTCTGGCCTACCGAAAAGATATATATCTGGATGATTTTAAGGCTAAAATTTCTCTTCCCTTCACTTGTGTTGGGCAGGCTCTGTCATAGGCAGTGTGCAGGTCTTGTCCATGGCCGAAATTCACAGCACAGGTCTTTCGATTCACACTTATCGCCGGTGCATTCTAATTCGTCACACATATCATAGGTCGGGCGACCACGACAATACTGAGTAATGGGGCAGCATTGCGCCACACATATCATAGGTCGGGCGACCACGACAATACTGAGTAATGGGGCAGCATTGCGCCACACATATCATAGGTCGGGCGACCACGACAATACTGAGTAATGGGGCAGCATTGCGCCACACATATCATAGGTCGGGCGACCACGACAATACTGAGTAATGGGGCAGCATTGCGCCACACATATCATAGGTCGGGCGACCACGACAATACTGAGTAATGGGGCAGCATTGCTGGCATGGCATCCCAAGCACGGCGTGGGTTTGGAAAC
Organism: Ashinkailepas kermadecensis; assembly: GCA_034440615.1. Taxonomy (NCBI): domain Eukaryota; kingdom Metazoa; phylum Arthropoda; class Thecostraca; family Neolepadidae; genus Ashinkailepas; species Ashinkailepas kermadecensis. Next base: position 380,419 of record JAOTOM010005043.1, on the reverse strand, counting down.
AAAAGCACGCACCTTCACCTTCACGTAGCCAGCGTTTACCGCAGGTGCAAGGTTTGTGGAATAAAAAATCAGAACAGTGTTGTTCGTCGCTTGCAGATCGCCCCCTCGCACCACCTTGGTCCTGCGCGCATCCATGACTTCTTTCCCCGACAGGCCATCGACAATTTCCGCATCAGAGACATCCCTCAAAGCTAGACAATTTACGGCACCTGTCGAGTAGATTTTGTTGTTCTTTGGGGCTCAACTAAAATAGGTATCGTGACATCCTTCCTCATACCCTGATCGTGTACACATTATTTAAATTCCGTAACTTCGAATGTCCTTCTAGCCTCCTCAGCACTTCGAAATTCCACCTCAATTCCTCCATCTGGCAGCTTCTCACCACGACCTACATCCCAAAGTGTGTCACACTCGCGTTT